>NW_020873391.1:569486-579524 GCF_001901225.1 Dermatophagoides pteronyssinus
TAATCAGCAAGTTGTAAATTCGAATTCATTGCGGTCGAAAATATACAACGTTGCTTATGTTGTTGTTGTTGTTGTCGTTGTTGTTGTCGTTGTCGTTGTCGCTGTTGTCTGTTGTTGTTGTTCTTCTTTTATTTTTCTTTTCCTCCAGAATTTTATAATAATTTTCAACCATCTCATTGATGGTTGGAGGTTTTACAACTTCATTTTCATATTTTTTTTCGGTTGTTGTTGCGGTTGTTGTTGCTGCACTAGTTGATGCAGTACTTGTCGATGCTTGATCGACCATTTGCTGTGGAGGTTCATATTGATCTCTTATTCTTTGAGGATATCTATTCCACATTTCCTCACGAATTTCCTCGCGCATTTCCTCGATAATTTTGTAATAATTTTCTACCATCTCATTAATGGTAGGCATTCTTGAAATTTTTTTTTGTACTTTTTTGTAAAAAAATGGATTCAATGAATTAAAGCCTTGTATCAAGGGAAAGTTTGTAATTTTTAACATCTAAAATTATGGTTCGTTCAAACATTTATATATCAAATTTCTATAATTATTATGAATCAAAATCTATTATTTAAATAAATTAAATTTTATGATTTTATTCATACATTCTTAGCAAATAACAAACAATTAACATTTATGTAACTTTTGTTTAAAATTAATTATTTTATTTTTTTTTAGCCTGAACATTTTAGATAATTCCTTGCTAACATAAACATACATTCTTTTTTATCATCAAAACTAAAAAAAAAATTAATAAATGAAATTCTTCGATAAGACATTTAAAATTTATTGTGTATAGTTTGGCTCGTAATTGCAAAATTAAAATTTTTGGTTTTGCTATTTGTTGTGCGATCGTTCATTCTGATATCAACAAAATTGAAAATTAGAAAATTAAAAAAAAGTTTTGTTTTTATTATATTTCAAGCGTAAAAAAGATAGAAAATAGAAAATTGAATTTTTTTCATTTTTTATTGTTTGTTCTTGTTGGATAATACGAATTCAATTGAATGATTCTATCGATTTGCTCGGCCGATTGGGCGTAGTAGTAACGGCCGCGAATTATTCGGCCTCTTGATTCATATTCCCTGAATAATTGTAAATTCTGTGGATAATCTTTTATCCATTTTAGCACTTCTGAAATGTTCGATCTATTTGCCATTTGATTCGATTTAATTTTTTTATTTGTTTTTATGAAAAAAAAATTATAGAAGCGGAGCGGTGTAACGTTACGTTTCGTTTCGTTACAAGTAGTGAATTAGAATTTTACTTAGTTCAAACATTTATATAACAAATTTGAATAATTATTATGAATCAAAATTCATTATTCAAATAATTTAATTTAATTTAATTGATGAAATACAATCAGAAAGAATAGAAAATTAATTAAAGTGTTTATCGGTTATTTATGTTGTTATTTGTTGTTGTTCGGCGATCATCGTTAATTGTAAAATTAACAAAAATTAAATAAAAGAAAATTTAAAAATTAAAAAAAAAATTTTTTATTGTTTTTATTGTTCCAACAGAATTATGAAAAAGAGTCGTAACATCGATTATTAGATATATAATAACAAAGAAAAGATAAAAAAAAGATAAAAGAAGAAGCTTTTTCATTTTATGTTGTTTTTGAATGGTTTTGCATGAATTTAATTATTGTTTTTCCGGCTCATTTTTCGTGAATTTGATTTAATTTCTCGAAATGATTTTAATTTGCGTGGGTGATCTTTCACCCACTGAAGCAATTCGTGGTTATTTGTTTGATTTTCCATTGTTTTGCAATGTTCAACTTCTCGAAATAAATCCAAATTTTTTGGATAATCATTTATCCATTTAAGCAAATCTAGATTCGACATTTTTTGATTGTTTGATTTATTAAGCAAGTTTTAATCTGTTTCAATCAAAAATTTCAGGAGTGTAAATATAATGATTTAGAATAGTTCGTGGGTGTTATTTATGTTACATTTTAAGAATTATTATCATGAAAATTATTCAAATGAATTTAATTTTCTCCATAAGAAATCGAATTTGATTTTTTTAAATTAAAACAAATAATTTGTAATGTTCATTTTTGGTTTTGCTATTTGCTGTGCAATCGTTAATTCTGAAATAAACGTTAATTCGGTTTCGTGTATTGACGGCCACGAATTACTCGGACGTTCATGTTATTGTTTGCTGTTGTTCGATCTTTAATTGTAAAATGAATAGGGCTCGGTGGGGTGTATTGCCGGCCATCGAGCCCTATTCATTTTAACTTGGGTATTTATTCTGTAATCTGTTGATGTTGAGCGATAATTGTTAATTGTAAATTCATGTTCATGAAATAATTCCAAGTTTATTGGATAATCTCGTATCCACTCTTTTGTAATTCTGAAACTGAATTCGAAATCATTTTAAATAAAATATAAACATGGATCCAAGATTGTTGACTGGAAATTCAATGATCGGATAGTATCATCAAATTTTCGATTCCAACTGCGTGGGCTTTGTTTCAATCCATACAAACCTTTCTGCAATAAACAAACATTATTTAGTACCATCATCATATCATCTGCTTCATTAATGTCACCATTCAAGAAAGCATTTTTCTGTCATCCGATTGATGTTCTCGGAACGATTTTAAATTTCGTGGATGATCTTCATGAACAAATACAGAAAAATACTATTTCGTTTCGATGAAATAAAACGATTAACGCACCCTCCAAATAACAAATGCACATAAATTTTTTTATCATCAAAACTAAAAAAACGAATTAATAAATGAAATTCATTAATGTTAAAAAAACATATTCAGAATTTATTTAAAAATATTAAGAAGTTCAAGTTCTTGTTAGTGTTGGTGATGCTGTTTTTGGTTATCTATGTTGTTGTTGTTGTTTATCGTTTATTACTTTTTCTGATACATTTTTCTTTCACTCGATTTAAATTCACGATATGGTTTCAATTGGCGTGGATGATTTTTCACCCACTGAATAAATTCAGGATTGCTTGCTTCCTGGTTTTCCATTTTTTTACTTTGTTCAAATTCACGGAATAATTCCAAATTTTTTGGATAATCTTTTATCCATTTGAACAATTCTAGACTTGCCATTTTTATTTCGTTTGATTTGATCACGTTACTTTAGCAATTTTTGATTTGTGTTAATCAAAAGCTATCAGGATTGTAAATATAATGATTTAGAATAGTTCTTGTGTGTTATTTTTATATCAAATTTATAAGTATTATTATCATGAAAATTATTCAAATGAATTTAATTTTTTTCAACAAAAACAAAATCAATTCAATTTCAGCAAAAATTCAATTTTTACTTGGTTTGATTCGTTGTTGTATCACATTCGTTACGTGATGGACTTTATTAAAACCAGAAAAACCATTTAGCGAATTTGTGAAATGAGGTTCTTGTATACAAATAAAAATACAAGAAAATAAAAATAAAAACACATTGAAAATGATAATTTGATTTGATTTGATTGTTGTTCCGGGTAAAAAATAGAAAGAAAGAACGAATGAAAGTGATTTGTAATAACGTAAACGGAAATTATCATTCATGTAGCACGTGACATTCGTTTTAGTGTGATAAAAAAAAAATTGTTAAAATTTCTATTACTATTGTCACATGGAAACAACATGTTGTATTAATAACATGCTGTTTGTTCAGACACAAACACACTTCCTTTAATACACTGAGTAGAGGAGTTCGTAAACAATGTATACATAAAATTTACAAAAATGAACTGCCGCATGAATCAAGCAAACAAATACAAAGATATAATATAATATTATATTTATTATGATATTTAATGATGAAAAAAAAAACAATTTTGATTTTGAAAATATTTATCAATTTTCATCACTATCATTATCGGTAGTTGGCGTTGGCGGCCATTGATTTGTATTTTTTGCGTCGAATAAATTTCGACGAACACTTCTTAAATTTATCAAACGGCGATTATTTCGCCGTGTACTACCACTGCGATCATTACTCGAAGGCGTTTCGATTAAAATTAGTCGCCTTCGGCTGCGTGATGCATTAATCTGCGGTGCACTTATTAGTTCTAATCTGATTCGATTAGGATTGAAAAAATTTTGGGATAGGTAATGTTGTAGGAAAAAATTCACGGAAATTTGAATTTGTTTCTTGAAAATAACTGGTGAAGAATTGATTTTTCATACTTTCACGAATAAAAATAAATATAAAAATTTATTTAAAAAGTGATTATCTATATATTAATATAATATAATATAACGTAATAATCTTGATCAATTTTAATCACTTTCATCTTCCGTAGCTGGTGACGGTGGCCGTTCATTTTTATTGTCGAATAAATTTCGACGAATTTGGTGAAGTCTTGGATAAACCAAGCGGCCATTATTTCGACTGCGATTCACGCTAGTCGGTGTTTCTATAATTGCTAATCCTCGCCGATTAGCAGACACGTTGATTTGCGGTGCCCTTAATAATTCTTGGCTCATTACTCTCGCAAATGGCACCGGCATTCGCGGAGTTACTGGAGATGTTGTTGTTGTTGTTGTTGACGTTGTCGCTGTTGACGTTGTTGCTGTTAATGTTGTTGTTGTTGATGTGGTGGTTGTTGATGTGGTGATTGTTGATGGATCAGCATCATGTAAATCCATCAATTCACGCTCCGATTCATATTCATCACTATCGCTGATATATTTCGACGAAGTTGGATGTTTACTTGCCATTTTTATTGAAAAAAAAATATTTTTTTTATCGATATGATTCAATACTTTCGATTTTTTTTTGGATATTGCAAAAAAAATCGAGTTGGTAGTGTATTTTGATTTTAAAATTCAACATTTCGGACATTTATATATAAGATTCAAATTAATATCAAATTTAATTTATTAAAAAGATTCCTTTTAATTTAATTTAATTTGATTTGATTTACAAATAAATAAATGTATTGATTATAAAAACGACAACTGAATAGGTGTTTTTGCTGTTGCTGGTGTTCTCGTTATCATTGTCGTTGTTTTTCACGTGTTTTTTTTACAAACACACTTCCTTTCCTTTCACAAATATCGTAACATGTAGATGATATTTCAGTTCCAATCATTTTCATATCATTTCAAACAACAACAACAACAATAAACGGGATTGATTTGTAAAAAAAAACACGTGAAAAACAACCCAATTAAGGGGCGCTACTATAAGAATTTATTTTGGAAAGAAAAAAACCGATGATTATTATTTATAAAATGTAAAATTTGGACATCATTTTACAAAGAATATTAACAAATGATTATAATAATAAATAAAAAAAACAATTCAAAATTTTGTGAAAAAACTAAAAAATTTTAATTGATCGTTTAATTATGATCAATTTTCATCACCACTAGTTGACGAATTCAGATTTCTGGCATTGAATAAATCACGACGAATTCTTGCACGTCTTGGATATACTAATCGGCCAGTATTGTCGCGTGGTGTACCATCACTCCATCGCCGATACATATCTAAAATGTATTCATTATTTGCAACGCTAATTTCGGTCGATGGATCTTCAATCCACATTAATCGTCGCCGATTTCTTGAAATTTTCATTTTGGGTGCCATCAATAGCTCTTGATTTCTTGCTTTAGCAAGTGGCACTCTCATTCGTGGTGGTGTTTTCGGTGACATTGATAAGTTCACTTCTTGTTGATCAATTATTGAATTTGACTCTGATATAGTCATTTGGTCACAATCACATTCAATAATTTGGTTCGGTGAATTTTCGGAACGTTGGTTTGACATTTTTAATAACTGTAATTGAAAAAATATTTTCAAAATAAAACAAAAAAATTAATTAGAATTTTTGATTCAATAATAAAAAAAAATTTGGATTTTTGTTATTGAAGTTTGGTAGCGTAAGAATGTTTTTAAAAAATTGGTTTGTACAAACATTTATATATTACATTCGAATAATTATTATCAGGAAAGAATTTTATTTTTTCATTGAATTTGATTAGATTTACTTGAATTGATTGATTCGATAGTTATGTTTTTTCACTTGTTTCACCATTGAAAATCACAATCAATATGATATGATATGATTGGAAAGAGAAAAGTGAGAGTCACAGAGAGTGAGATAAAGTGAATGTAAAACCCAAAAAAAATTCATTATCATCATAACAGGTGGATGACACATCAACAACAACAACCAGAAAAAAAAATAAAACACACAAATTTCTAATCAAATTTCATATGCGATATTTCACGATTCAAGATTATCAATTTTTTTTTCTACAAATTATCAATACCACTACGAATGCCAAGCATAAACACACACACACACACATACACCTGACATAATCTAATCTAATCTTATTTGAAAAATATGAATATTATAATCAAATAACTAATGATGATAAACTGATAATGATGATGATTGTGAAAAACAAAAAAATTATGTTGTGTCATTCAATATTCAATGTTTCAACGAAATGTCTTACATTACGAAAATTTCAACCGAACAAGAATATTTTTTCGAGAAAAGCTAATCAATCAATAATTTGATGAAGAAGAAACTTTTTGGTTGATTTTTCGAAATTAATTAATTCAAGTGGGGAGAAAACGAATTCAAAATCAAAGTCAGAATCCTTGTCAGAATCTCATAAGCAGCAGCAATAGAAACAGAAACTGATGATGTAATTCATTACCGGTTCGGTAGGTTTTTCTTTTTGTTTTTTCTTTGTTTTTTGTACTCTGTCTCTTCTGTTGATTATTAAATTTTGTTTTCTTTTCAGCCATCATCATAATCAAGGTTTAATAATCCTTTTGCAAAGTTGATGTGGATGATGATCATCATCCATCGTTATGATGTGGAAGCTTGTTTGGCGTTTTTAACCCTTTTTTTCACATTTGTTTGTGTTAGTGTGTGTGAGAAAAATGAAAATAAAAGAGAGACGGGGAGCTCCTGGATAGCATCAACTGGATAGTTCATTTATCATTTACATCAGAAATGTTTTTGTGGATGCTGAATTCGAACCAAGCGCGAATAAAGAAAAAGAAAACAAAAAGAAAAACAAACAAAAAAAACTTCTTTTTTTTGATCATCGATAAAGGATTCAGAAAAAGTTTCAACGAATTTTTTTTCTTGCATCAACAAGTTTTTTAATTTTTACATTTGATTTTTTCAAAATTTTGGTTATTCCAAAATCTTATTGAATTTCATAATTTTCTTTTCATTCTGTATGACTCATATGATCAAATCACCTGTGTATTTGACTTTTTGTTTGATAAAACATAGGTCACACCATGTGTGATTACCATGGAAATCACATAGAGTTCAATAAACAGGAAAAATGTTTTGTTTTTGGAGGGAAGGGAAAAAGTTTATCACTTGAAAAACTTACCATAGAAGAATTATCATTGATTGAAAATGATTCTTTTTTCGGTGATATTGTTGTTGTCATTTTTTTTGTGCGTTTTGTTGATTGAGATCACAAATTTTTTTTCGAATAATTTTACAACACAAAGTACAATTCCATAAGCTGAATATTCAGTTTTTTGTTCAAAAAAAATAGATTTTTTTCATTCGGGCGCAAACTAATAACCTTTGCTACTTGCGTAATAATGATCGGTCGGTCGGTTGTTCTTCCTTGTTTTTTTATTGCCGAAATGATACTTGGATGTACTTGATGTGTTTGATGTTTGAATGAAAATGATTGGAAAAAGCAAGGAAAAAAATAATATCACTATCATTCGCTATTCTGGCAGCCGGCCTTTTTCAAACTTCTTCTGCATCTATCTATCTATCGTTTTCTCTTTTTCTTTCTCTCTCTCTCCGAAATAAAAACATTCTCTTGGATGCTATGAGAGTGAATTAGATAGACAGCAGAAAAAAAAACGCGCGCGGATACTGAACTGAGAACTAATTTACTTTACTTGCTTGGTTTTGCTATTACATATCAACACAACCATAGTTTGATGAAATATCCAAAATGTGATAGTGGATTGGTAGTCAGTCGATGTTAAATTTGATGTATTATGATGAACACACTCTGTATATGAAATAATAATGATGATGACTTCCATTGCCATGTTTTAACTACCATCATATTTGATGATGATGATGGTGATGGTTTTTTGTTTCTGGGTATGGGTAGATTGATGATTGTCAAATTGAATGATGGTTAACTTTCCAATGTCTAGTTTGCTTGTGTGTGTGTGTGTCTGCACTTGATACACCAATTAAAAAACAAGAAGATTCTAAAATTAGTCCAAATTTGAATATATTGAAATGGAGAGTTATTTTTATACCAAAACAACAACAACAACAACAAATCAACTAATGAATTTCATTTTTATGTTTGTTACAAATCATTTAGCAATGAAATGAATAGATGATGATGATGATAGAAGAAGAAGTAAAATGTAAAATGTAAACGAATAGATCAATTGATGCATTGGTTCAATGATTTGTATTGAAAAAAAATGACTTTTTTAAATGTTGAAATTGATATTTTTTTTTGTTTTCAACAAGCAAAAAAAAAACACCACAGGTAATGAGGTTTCTCTCTCTCACCCAATACAGCACACCCTGTATCAATGTTTTTTTGTTTTGTTTTGTTTTTCCAGGTTTTTTTTCTTTTGTTTACTATTTACTATCAAATGGATATTACCATTACTATTGTTATTTAAGTTTTTTTTTCATTTTTATTATTTACTTTGGTTTGGTTTGGATTCTATGGATTTCGTTCGTTTTTTTTAGTGCAAACAAACAAACAAACAGGGAGTGAAAGAGAATCCAATCTAACTTGTGTATGTTGAAATAGTGATATATCACCGATATTGATAATGATAATGATCATTCGTTCGTTGATTTAATTTACATTTTTTTTCTTCTCTTCTTCTATTTGATGATCATATTTATCTTATCAGGACATTGTTTGGTTCTTTATCTGCTAAATGCTTATAATTCTATTTGAATGTGTTTGAGAGGAAACATTGAACAAAAAAAAATCAAACAAACACGAGCCTTGTATTTTATGATGTTTGACGAAAGAGACAAAACAAAAAAAAACCATATCAAAACAATTTTCCTTCTTTCTTTCTTTTTTTGGTTGTTATTCATCAATTCTTTCTTTTGTTTTTTTTTTGTTTCTGGGTAAAAAATAAGCTAACGAAGCTAATTTTTTTTAATTGACTAATTTTTTCTTTTTACGACAATATTCCCCCATTCATAGAATGTTTTTCTTTCTGGTTGTTTTAGATTTTCCTTGTTCAGCATCATTTTCAGCTAAACTCAGACTGATAATTTCGATCAACACCACACACACACAGACATTATTTCCAGATAACAAGTAATGTTTGTAATTAAAAACAAAAAATATTGGCTAATTTTAATTGACTTTTTCTTTACGGAAACAATAATAAATTGTCGTCGTCGTCTTGGTCGTCATTGATGTCATCAACATTATCCGACATCGAATTGTACCATCGTTATTGTTTTTTCTATGTTTTTTTTTCTAAGTACAATGTTTATCATTTGAAAAATCACAGATAAAAAACACCAGTCAATCAACCACCCACCTAAAAATGAATGAATGAATGAAAGGCGAAACAAAAATCAATATTTAACACAGCCAAACAATTCAGTGCAATTCTCGATTTTTATGGAACATATTAAAAAAAACTGGAAATGCACCAACAAAATCGACAATACAACCCGAATCATTCATTACCATATTGGTCAATTTTGTTTCAATTTCATTAAATTTCTGGGAATTTTTTTTTTTAAAAGGGAAAATAAATAAATAAATAATTGTTTTTTTTCCAATGACGACAATTCATTCATTCATTCACAGAGATTGATAAAATCAATGACGGTAATGAAAAAAAAATGAATGAAAGATAATGGAAAATTAAAAAGTATTACAAAAAATTGAATGATTCTGTTGTTGGTTTTCTTCTCGAATTTTTTTCTCTCTCTTACTGCTGATCACTGTGGTTGGTCATTTATCATATGAATAATGTATCATATGATTGACCAAATGATAATGGAATTTATCAACAACAACAGCAAAAAAA
>NW_020873392.1:14784-36382 GCF_001901225.1 Dermatophagoides pteronyssinus
AGAGAGAGAGAGATGTCAAGTGTTGGGAAATTTTCCATAAAATGATGAGAAAAATGCATATGGAAATTTTCGAAAATGTCCATAATGAAAAACAAAGAAGGAAAAGTGTTTTTGGTTGTTGTTTGACATATTTATCAAAAAAAAAATCATGATAATCAGCATCTTCCTAGGGAAAAAAATTCCCGAAAACTTTCCCAAAAATCCATTTATCATTCAAAATTGACCTGTTGAACAATTTAATTTTTTTTCCCCAAAAATTTTTTTTTTCTTCTATTATTCAATGATTAATTACAGGCTCGACACTCAATATTCGGTTTGGCTTTTTTTTTAACCCTGAAGAATTCTTTAGGCTGTCAACCAACAACTAGCCAAACAAAACACAGAAAGAAAAAAACAGAAAAAAAACCAAAGTCATTTTTCAATTGTTTCATTTGGTCAATAAACAAACAAACAAAAAAAATCCACTAAAAAAAGAACCAGATATTAAAACAAACAGAGAAAAAAAATTGCTTGTCATCATCGACATCGACATCGACAACATCGATAGAAATCTGATCTAATAATAAACTGTCTCTCTCTCTCTCCCTGTCTAAATATCGATGACCACCACCATCTGGATAACCATTTTTTTCTTTTTTTTTGGGTAAATCATATTTCTTTTGGCGAATGGAAAAATATCTATTTAAAAAAATGATCAGATTATGAGAGACTTGAAATATTTGATGTTGGTGGTGGTGGTGATGGTGGTGGCTATTATTTATTTTTCATCATCATCACATGTCACACAGCTCAAAATCAATTTCAATCACACAACAGCGACTATGCGAAGGAAAATTTTCCGAAAATTTTGGCCCGAACAAATATGTCATGGATCAAATTTGGGAAAAATTTCCAATTCGCCCCTATTCGTATCATCATATCAAAGTCTTTCTGTTGTTAAAAAACTTCAATGATGGTGTTGGTGACGATAATTAAAAAAAGAAAAAAAAGAAAGAATCAATAAAAAACAAACAAACAACAGCACCAGCACTATTTATCTCGTTTCTTGTGAAAAAAAAACAACAAAAATCATCGTCATCATCGTCATAATGAACCATCTTATCTTATCTTATCTACAATAAACAAACGAGAATTTTGAAAAGAGAAGAGAAAAAATTGTCAGAAGAAGAAGAAAAAACACTGTAGTTAAATGTCTTTATTAACGAAATCCTATTTTTCTCAGATTCAAATTCAAAAGGGAGAGAGGGAGAGATTCATTACATCATCATTATCAGTCAGGAAAAAAAAAATAGGCACCGGCCGGTTGTTAGGTCGGCTGACAATGTCAAAATTCAACATTTTTTTGTTGTTTTTGTCGCTTGGTCATGTTTCATATACGAAAAAATTAAGACAAAATCATTAAGCAAAACAAAAAAAAAACTCTCAAGTCATTTGAATATGAAATAATTAACAACTGAAACGAACGAAAAGATAAAAAAAATGATAAGAATTTTTTGTTTTTTGACAATCATTGAACCGATTTATTTCTCATCATCTTTTGTTTTGTTCTGCTTCAAAATTTGATTAATAAAAAAAATGAATGACACTTTTGCAAATTCTTTATCTCTCTCTCTCTCTCTCCCTCTTACCTTTAGTGACCAAAATCTTCATCATCATCATCATGCTAATGGCGTGTTTAGGTAACTAAACAAAAAACAAACAAAGATGCCTCACAGGTATTTCACTATTATTTTGATGAAATCTTTTTTTTTTTTTGAAATAAAAAAAATAATTACCTTCATTGAACCGATTCACCCCATCAAAAATGTTGTCGATGCTGTTGTTGATGATGATGATGAATCATTTAATTACCGGGCAAGATTTTTTTATCTAATCTTATCGGGTATATTTCTGGGCAATTTTTTTCGAAAAAAAAATGAAGAAATTCACCAGAATTTTTTCGTTGTTTTGTTTTGTTTACCAAAACAAAAAACATCATTACAATTCAAGTGGTTTTGAATTTTTTTTTCTGAATTTTCGTGTTTCAAGTGACATTCAATTGTTGTTGTTTTTGCTGATGTTTTGTATAATCATCAATCATTTTAAAAGCGGATTTTGATTTGAAAATTCAATTATCCATTGAAAAAAACGCTTTTTCGACGGAATTTCACTGGAATATCTTTTCTTCTTGCTTTTTTTGAGGGGGAAAAAAATCTATTAAAGTCAGAATTTTCTAATTTGCTTGCTTACTATCGAAACATTTCGTTATGTCAATCGAATAATAATGATCATGACGAACATGCTAAAAATCATCAATTTTGTGATGATATTAAACAAACGAGAAAAAAACAATTACAAACAAAACATAATTATCATCAAGCTGTTGCTTGATTTGTTTTTTGTTTTTTGAACAGAATCAAATGAAGAAAAAAAATTCTTGATTCTGGAATTCTTGTTGTCCATCAAGGAGAGAGAGAGAGAGAGAGAGAGAGATTCTGTATCTTTTCATATTTGCAAAATGATAATCTTATCTTGTTTTTTTGTTCAACAAAAAAAAACATTGCCGGTCTTTTTTGTCTTTCATTTTGACTTATTACTTTTTGTTGTTGTTGTTGTTGAATGATAAACATTAACAACAACAACAAAAAGAATATAAAAATTCTTAAAAACAAATAGACCAAAAAAAAACATACACATATAACTGACATTATTCTTAACTTTCAAGTGTTTGCAAGCAAAATGAAATACAAAACAAAAACAAAAAACTTATGTTACTGTTTAAAACTTTGATTCATTTTGACTCATTTAGAATTTTGACTGTACAGCATCTTATTTGATCATCTTTCACTTATTCGCACACACACACACACACACACAGACTTCTAAATCTACTGACAACCGAAAAAAAATGTTAAGAAATGATTAGACTTTTCTCTCTCTCTCTCTCTTCATCAAATGAATCTTTATACTTCTTTACTTCTGAATGAATTCCAAAAAAAAACACAGAGTGGAAAAAAATGAATGAAATGAAATTATACGAATGTCATTGACATTAACTTTGTTGTTGTTGTTGTTGTTGAATCTCTTCTTCAGTCAAATATTGAATGTTTTATTTTATTTTTTTCTGTTTGACTGAAATTTATATGGATGATAAAAATGAATGGATGCGGCAAGTGAGAGAGAGAAATTATTTTGAAAACGAAAATTTAAATTTTTTTTTCTTTCAAAAATTTCTTTCTCAAAACATGATTAGAATTTATCTGAGCAGAATAGGGATGATAACCAACTTTGACCCTATATATATCGGTCAATATGGATGTTGCAGAAAACAAACAAAAAAAAGTTTCACTGTTCAGTGTTAATGATGCTGTTAATGATGATGATAATTGTCGATCGATCGATCGATCGATTTGTATGGAATATGCTGCTGTTGTTGACTTTTGATTTTTTTTACCGAAAATGTATCATTCAAGAATTCTTTCGGGTATTTAAAAAAACAAAAAACATTAACCAAAGCTAAACACGTTTGGAAAACCGAAAACATTTTCAAACGGTGAAAAATAGGCGAAAATTTTCTGAAAAACAACAACAAAAATTTCAATGGTCATTTATTATTGTTTGTTTCAGAGTGTTGTGTTTTCAAATAAATTTTTTCGTTTTTTTTTAAATCTTTCGAACTGGATTGTCCAATAAAAAACCAAAAAAAACAAAACAGTAAATTCTGTAACAAGGAATAAATGGATGATGACAATGAAATAAGATGGATGAAAGAAAGATGGACGGCCTAATGGTTATCAACCAAGCACACACACGCATTGTGTGTTTTGTATTTGAAATTGATGATTTTTTTTCGAAATTTTGAAACCAAAAAACGAAAACGAAAAACAAATTGCTAACCAGAGAATAATTATTTAATCGTTTTTTTGGTTAAATGTCTGATCTGGTCGATTGGTGGATCGGTTGGTTGGTTGGTTGGTGTGTGGTGATAATGGTCACTGAGAAAGAAGAAAAAGAAAAGACCGGCAAACAAAAACAAAAAAAGTCAGACGAAACGAAAAGAAAATTCAATCGATCGATCGATCCACAATAGATCAATGATGATGATGATGCTGGAAAATTCGAGCCATAGAGAGAGAGAGAGAGAGAGAGAGAGAGAGAGATGAGGTGATGATACTGGACACACACCAACAACATCAACAACAAAAACACCAAAATCTTGATGCGAATGGCGAGCTAGATTATAATCGAAACAGAATTGTAATTAACATTTGCAAAATGATGATGATAATGATAATGTTGTCTATTTCGGGGTTTAAAAAAATGTTCATTTTAACCCCGAGACAAAAAAAAACGAAAAACGAAAAACCTAATCTCATTCGGAATCTGAAAACAAACAAACAACAAAAATCGAGTTGATTAAGATGTTGCTGAAAACTCTTTCCTTCTTTGCTGAATAATTAACACTTTTAATTCTTGAATTCAAATTTTGTTGAATGAAATTGAATTGAATGAATGATGACCGGCAACAAATCGTAATCGTCTTTTGTTGTTGTTGTTGTTGCTTTTCATTCTGAATGTGGATCAATTTTTGTTGTTGTTGTTTGATCATCATTATAGGAATCTTTGCAGATGATGGTGATGAGAACTGAAAGCTGATCAAAAACCTACGCGCCTTCACAGAATTGAAAGAATCTTATCAAATTTACTAAATCTTCTTTGATGATTCGAATGTTCTCCTTACATTTTTATCAATATCATCATCCTTTGATCATTTGAAAAAAAAGCCGATCATAAACTGATTTTTTTATAAATGAATTGGAACAAACAGAAACAGAAACAGAAACAAACACTGATTGATATCATCAATGATCGCCTACAGAATCTTTTCTCACCATCATCATTGGTTGATTGATTGATTGATTAAACATGGTTTATAAGCAAACAACAACAACAACAAAATCAAAGAAATAAACAAAATCGACGACGATGATCATTATATAATAATAATTATTAAAACTTTAAGATTACCTCCTACACACACACACACACACAGACAAAATTAAAAATGGATATCATCATCATCAATGTCACACATTTTTTGATGAAATCAAAATGAAAAAAAATTGAGTTTTTTTTTTCGTTCGAAAATCAATTTCGAATGTTTTTTTTTTCGAACGAAGAATTCGAATCTTTATTCTTTCATGACTACGAACGCCATCTATTGCCTGGTGCCAAATTTTTTTCAAATCCAAAAAAAATTGTCCGAATTCAAATGGATGGTTGTTGTGTGTGTGCGTGGGTGGACAAAAATTTATGAAAAAAAATTTTTGTTTTTCCAAAGAACAAAATAATCTTATCATATCATAATCATAATAATAATAATGATCAGCATCGGATGACTTGGAAATTGGAAATTTTCATTGGAAAAATATATTTCATTCATTTTTCCAAATGCAAAACAAATATTGTTTTACAAGGGAACATTTGTAACGTAGTTGTTGTTGTTGTTGACATTATTTTAGTTTACGTTATCGATTATCATCAATATTGTTGTTATCGTTTTAGTTGTTGTTGTTGTTGTTGTTGCTTGAAAAAAAACGTGCATCCGATGAAATTTTAATCGGAAATATTTCCTGGAAAATGTTTTTTTTTTAATGTTTGTTTTTCTCTCTTTTGCATTCTGTTTTTTTGTCATTGAAATTTCGTTTTACTGTTGCTGAAAATAATGTAATGGCAAAGAGAATTAAAAAAATCGATATTAGGATTTGTCGAATGTTATGAGAAAAAGAGAAAAATTCTTGTTTTTTTTTTGTATTTGCTAAATCTGGGTCAAGTTTAGCAACGAAAATTGATTGATTGATTGATTTATCAAAGTTTAACAACAACAATTCACGATTACGAATGAAATTGAGCGGAAAAAAAATGAAAAAGTAAATGAAAAAAAAACTAGTTATAACCAGATAAAATCATCAACATTATCATTAAACATTTAAATTTTGATTAATTTTGATTGATCAATCATCGATCGATCGATCGATTGATTGATTGAAAGAAAGGTAAAATGAAAGAAAAAACAAAATAACAAATCACATTTTTCAAACAGAAAAACAAAACAAATAACACAAATTAACTGGTGGTGGGGGGAGAAAAACTTTGTTTTTTTTACTTTTTTTGAAGATCATGATCATTAACATTTTGAAATTTGTTTTGTGTTTAAATGGAAAATCCAGCCAAAAATCCGTAAAAAAACAAAAATCCGAAAAAATCAAACAAAAATCAACAAAACGAAAATCCAACAACAACAGCAAAAAAAAACATTCGAAATTTCGAATGTTTATTATATTCGAACAAAAAAAAAAGTCTGTTTCGACTTTTGTATGTTTTGTCTAGCCGATATAGTCGCCATAGTGGTGGTAGCCAACGATATCTGATGATGATGATGATGATGATCAAGGACACATTTCTTTCGATATTTTTTTGACCAAATGAAAATAAAAAATAAATATTTTTTTGGGATAATTCCTGGTTGATAATTATAAAAAAATTGTTTTCTGTTTACAACTTTGTACAACAAAAATGGCGCAATGAATGAAATTCTATAGAATTATTGTTGCTGTTATTGATGACAGACAAACAAACAACAACGATTTATCCATATCCATCATTTGGATCAATAATAATCCAAACGATGATGGATATTGATTATCTATGCACACACACAAACAATATTTTGGTTGTATGGGTAGATATAGTTGAAAACAAAAAATTTTGGATGAAATTGCAATTTGTTTTTTTTCGTTTGTTTTTTGTTGTTGTTTTCTTTCTGAATAAAGCTAATCAAATTATCAAAAAAAAAAAGATTCTTGCAAAAAAAACAGATTCTTCGCCTTGAACAAGTGCTTTTTTGTCTTTATCTTTTTGTTTTTTTTTTGCTGGTTATTCATCATCATCACCATCGTCGTCGTCGTCGACGTTATATGGCAAATGTCTAGACGTGGAAAATGTTTCCGGCGCCCACACACCATAGCTGTGGAAGGAAAAACGAAAACAACAAAACAAAGAATTATTCTGGAAAAACAAAACAAAACAAACAAACAAAAATCCATACGCATGACAATTGACCCAAAAAAAGATTGATTCTGTAGAATCCACCACCAGAATCCAATGCGGATCCATCATATCATATATAACATTGAGTAAAAAAGGAATCTTTTTTTGGTTCAACGTTCGAAGAATTATCATCTTTGGAGGAAAAAGTGGGAGTGGCGTGTGTGTGTGAGTGGGTGGTTGGATATTGAAGGTCTTTTTCATAAAAAACGTATCATCATCACTATTACTGATGCTACTACCACTATTCTAAAGTCGGCCATTTTTTTTTCTTGGTTCTGGTTGTTTTCATTGAACCAAAAAAAAAAAAAAAAAAAATGATAATCATTTCATCAATATAATGCCGGTGTCTGGTGCTTTTTTTTTTGTTGTTGTTAAAAGTCTGGTTAAACGAAACAAAGAGAGAATATTCTGGTTGCCGAGGACAAGGACGATTCTTTGTTTGTTTGTTTGTTGTTTTCACACACAAACATTCGATTTGCGCATATCCATCTACCAAACTAAATAAGTAAACCCCCAGCAACCAACCATAAATCCTGAAAGCGCCGAATCTTTTTCCTTCCTTTCCTTCCTTTCACTTTTGGGTTTCTTGGATTCTGTTGCTGTTGCTGTGGCGTTTTGAAATGAAATGAAACAAGGACGACGATAAATAATAATGGGAAAATGTTTGCAACAAAAAAAAATAAGAATCGGTTGCAACAGAAAAAAACCGACGAATGATAACGATGATGACGGGTAAGAAAGGAAAATTTTTTTTTCCCGTTTAATGATGAAATCGTTATGCAATTCTACAATAGGAAAAACAAGAAACTTGAAAGATCAAATTGGCGAGAAAGAAAGAAAAAAAAACCAAAAAAAAAAACCGTTTTTTAACCGAAAAATCGATATGGAGAAAAAAAAACCGCAGTGCAACCGGCGTGGGGAGGAAAACCCAGAATCAAAAAAAAAAACCAGTGTGACGAGAGAAATGAAAATCACCGGTATTCCATTTTTCCTCTCTGCAGAATCCCATAATGATCATCATTTTGAAATGATGAATATCAAAATCAGAAGAAGAAGAAAAAAAAATTCATTCAAGCATCATTATTATTTTGTAATAATAATTTAAATTTTCTGTTTTTTCCAGTTTTTTTGTATCAAATGTTTGGTTCTCATCAATTATTATCAAGTGATAATAACCACATCAGAGGTTACATCAAGCGTAAAATAATGATGATGATGATATTAATAACATAATTATCATTGTCATTAACATAAATATACCTGGGGTTTCTTTTTTCGGGTATCTAAATATGTAACGTATTCGACCGAATAAGAGAGAGAGAATTGTTAAAATCATTCATTCTGAAATGAAATGAATAATTTGAGAAAATTTTCCGGAAACATTTTTCCGGAAACATTTTCTGGTTTTCCAGAAAACTTATCGACTTTTTCGTTGGAACAACCAAATATCAATAGTGTAAGAATAGATTCAACAGAATTTTTCCATCATCTATCTGCCTGATCTTAATCTTTTGATAAATATAAACATTGAATATTCTGTGTGTGTGTAATTGCGATTCTAAATATAGAAACATTTGTCTTATGGGGAAATTCACGGAAAATTTCCAGAATTTTTTGCTGTTCGTGTGTGTGTGTGTGTGTGTGTGTGTGTGTGTGTGTGTGGGACATTTCTGAAAATGAAAATAGAAAAAATCTATTTTGACTCTGGTGTGCGGGAGGAAGGAAAAAACCGGAAATTATTACAGGTTTTTTTTTGTGTAATTATTTGGGAAATTTCCCGGGAAAAAAATAATCAAAATAGAAATTCTGCTGATCAGTGATAATTATCGACTTAATTTCAATGTTTTCCACCTTTTTTTTCGTTTTTTGGAAATGTTTTCCATTTTAATCAATCGAAAGAAACGAAACGAAAAAAAAATTCAATTTTCAAACATCATCGGATCGAAATAAGATTAATGATTTTTTCCTTGTTTGTTTCCTTCTTTGAAAGAATTTTTGACTGAATCAACATTCGTCGAACATGACAAATTGTTCAGTCAGTCAGTTTTGCAGTGTTTTTCTTTTTTTAATCTTCAAAGATTTAACGAATAAAAAAATCACTTAACAAGATTGAAAATGATTGATTAAGATTAACAGCAAAACTGAAAAAAACTAAATTTAAATCCAAAAAAAATCCTAAATCTTACACTACAGTTTTAAAAACCCTAAAGGTTTTTTGAATTTTCGTTGATGAAAAAACTTTGAAGATTATATAATTATCGACTATTTTAACCTTTGTTTGTTTGTGTGTGTGTGTGTATGTTTTGACGCCCTTGTTTGACAGAGGCGTCATAATCATCATTTTTTTTTGAAAATTTTTTCCAGCAACACTTTTTTTTCAACGATTAAAAAAGTTTTTTTTTTGAAATTGATTCGCACTGCATAGTTGGTCATCAAGATGATGATAATGATGATGATGATAAGAGATAATAATCGGGTGTTTGTGTCGATCACATCAAATCGATCGATTTGATCGATCAATCAATCGATTTTCTCACTAAGGTTGGTGTGTGTGTATTTGATAATTGATGATACCTGTGTTGTTGTAGTCGTTTAATAATCATCTTTAAGCGCATCTTCTCTCTCTCTCTCTCACTGATCCATTGACCATGTGGATTATCGATTATTGACTTTTTTTCTCCATTGGTCATCCTTTTCACCTTTTTCTTGCATCTTAAGATTTTTAATCTACTTGAATTTTTGTTTTTTTTAAATACATTTTAAAAGCAAATTCTTATTTGAATTTAAATACAAGTGAGAAAAAAAATTGATTATACAGAAAATCACAGGCAAATAAAAAAATTTAGAAATTTAAATTTTTGTTTCCTAAAATCAAATATCACTACGATGTATATTGAATAATGGAAATGATAAATGTGGTGGTGGTGGTGCAACTACACCACCACTTGATGATAATGCATTATCTATATTCGTTGATGATGATGATGATGAACTTCGAAAACTAGCCAATGATGATGGTGTTGTTGATACAGCAGCAGCAGCAGCAGAAGATATCATCGATGATGATGATGAAACATATGGATTATGTGTTGATGATGATTGTCCATTGACAATACCCATCGTTGATGTTGTTATCGTTGGATGATTTGATCGTTGTGATGATGATTGTATTGGATATGTTTGAATATTATTTTGTCCAAATGTTGTTGAATCATTTTGATGATGCGGATGATGATGTACCATTGGTGGCGGTGGTGGTGGATATGGAAATGGTCCAAACGATGGATGTGGATGCGGATGATGATGTGGTTGATGTGTATGATGATGAGAATGATGATTATCAACAGCAGTTGATGCTGACGGTGGTGGTGGTGGAACAAAATGATGATAATTTCGATGATGATTCATCATTGTTGTTGTTGTTGCATTAGATATTTGATCAGTAGATGATGATGATGATGATGATGGTCGTCTAGTTAAAATAGATGGTGACATTGTTGTTTGTGAAAAATTCGAATGATGACCAGATGATGATGATGACGACGGTGGTGGTGGGGGTGGTGGATAAAAATGATGTCCATGATATGAATTTGATGATGAATTTGAATGACCAGATGATGGTTGATAATAATTTTTCGATGTTTGATGATGATGATTTGAATGATCGATTATTAAACCACTGGCAATATTTGTCGCCGCTGAAGACGAAGAAGTCATCGATTCAACACTTACAACCGATGATGATAATGTTGTTGCAGATGATTTTGTTATCGAAGTTGATGATGATGATAAACTACTGGGTATAATATGTGAAAATTTTGGTAAATTATTCGATATCGATGATGATGAACGTGAATTAAATTTTCCACTAGATGATGAATCTGTTGCTGCTGGTATTGAACTTGGAATATATGATGGATATGTTGATGAATTTACAATCGAAGCAGCAGCAGCAGCTGATGATGATGATGATGGAAGTGGTACCGAATTTGTCGCCGAAGAAGAAGAAGTTATATCTGGAAAAATATTTGATAAATTAAAATTTGGTATATGATTACCACAGTTTATTAATGATGATGATCCAGATGAAATAGATGCGGCTGATGATGATGATGCAACTGGATAATAAATCGATGTATTCGAATGTTGTTGCTGTTGTTGATTCGAATGTTGTGATGATAATGGCTGTTGTTGTTGCTGTTGCGATTGTTGTTGCGGCTGTTGCTGTTGTTGCGATTGCTGATGATGATTGGATTGCGATTGATGATTAGTGGCGGCCATCGATGAATATGATGAACTTCGAACATATGATGATGATGATGATGATGTAGTAGTAGTAGTAGTAGCCGTTGTACCATGTTGATGATTATTATGATGATGATGATGATGATGAGGACGAAATAGAATCGGATAACAACTACTGATCAATTCTTGTTGTGATGTTGTTGATTCTTGTCCATTATCCGAATTATCGATTGAACATTGTTGTTGTTGTTGTTGTTGCTGTGGTTGTTGATTTTGTTGATCATTATTATTTGATGATGACAATGCGGATGTTGTGGTAAAAAAATTCGGATAACGATGATTATATGATGATGATGATGATAAGGATTGTTCATTAGCCAAATTATATGAATTTAATGGTTGTTGTTGTTGTTGATTTAAATTATGGTTATTCGTCGATGTTGATATTATATCCGGTATAAGAAAATAATTTTCATTCGAATTTCTTTTCGAATTTGTTGTTGTTGACGATGACGAAGCGCCATCTGTCGACATTGTTTTCGAAACTTTCGATGTATTCGATGATGATGTTTTTGAATTAACATTCGATTTTGATTGTGAATTTTTCGTTGTTATTGTTCCGACATCATTAGATGTTTGAGATTTCTTATTATTTCGTTGTTGATTAGTAGTCGTTGTTGTTGTTGAATTTGAGGATTTATTACCATTAGATCTTGTTGATGATGATGATGATGATCGAAGATTATTTGAAGAATCCTGTATAATACAATTTGTATCTAAAATATTATGATCATTATTGGATTGTTGTTGCTGAAAATCAGTTAAATGATTATTAAATTGTGAATTTGATGATGATGGATATTGATGATAATTATTATATGAATTGGCTGTCGATACTGATGGTGGTGGTGGTACAAATGCTGTTGTTGACATTTCAAACGGTGAATTTATTGTCGATTTGTTACCATTATTATTACCAATCGATTGTTGTTGCAATTCGGTGGTTACATTATTATTATCCACGGTTGATGATAAATCATTCGAATGATATATGGTATGATAATCAAATTCAAATTGATGATGATGACCACCATGGTAAACTGATGATGATGGAATTGTACGTTTTTGTTGTTGATTTGTTTGTTGTTGTTCAACATGATTATCATTATTTGTTGTTGTTGAAATTTTCGGATCGGTTTGTAGTAAAAGATTTGCTGTATAATATGATGATGATAAGGAATTTGTTGTTGTTGTTGTTTTATTAATCGGTTCAGGCAAATTATTATTAATCAAATTTTGTTGATTGGCAGAAGTTTCTTTTTGTTTTTGTTGTTGTTGTTGCTCAGTAGAATTGGAATCTTTTTTCGAAACCGGATCCATACTATCGATAAGATCGATTTGTTTATTTTTATCATTATCACCATCGATTCGTTCATCACAATTTTGAACAGCGACATTATTATTATTATTGATGAATTTTGTTACGGAATCGGATTTTTTTCGACATGAATCATTTTCATTCAATGGTTCCAGAATATTATCATTTTCCACTGAATCAATCGATGGTTTGGGTGATTTTGGCTGACTTTCTGGCGGTTGTTCAACAATGGTTGTGGTTAATTTTTTCTTTGTTTTCGAAGATCGAGTCGAAGATGATGGTTTCGATGTTTTGGCAACTTTAGGTTTATTAGTGGCAGCAACAGCGTTTGTTTTCTTTGATTTCTTCGACGCAGTTACTTTGGATTTGGCCGGTACGACAGCAGTTTGTTCTTTACTTTTGGATAAATTTTTCACAATTTTTGCTGTTGTTGATTTTTGATCAATTTTTTTCTTTCCATTCGTATTATCGTCCGATGAAATTTTACGTTTCGAAGCAGATTTTTGTTTGGTTTTTGTTGGTGAAGAATTTTCTGGTTGAGCAGCAGCAGGCGCATCGCTTGCCGCTAGATTTGTAACCGCTGGTGTTATATTACAAATTGGAATTGCTTGCAATCCACCGGATGGACCATTGATCAAAACAAATTGTTGCGGTTGTTGCAAAGTAGTGGTCGTCGAAGAATTCGAACCATTCGTCAATGTGGACAGATTGAATGTTGGCGATATTAACGATGATGATTGGGATGATGAAAGATTTGTCGATGTAGATGACAAAAGGATTTTCGAATGTTGATTACTTCGATTGGCAGTTGATTGATCCACGGTTTGATCATCGCCATCATCATCATCATCTGAAATAACAATATCATCATCGGAATTACGTTTGTTCGATTTTGTTATCCGTTGAGAATTTTGTGAATATTTCATTGGTCTTTTTTGCCATTGATCCGGTATTGTTGGATCAATTAATAATTTTTCCGATGAAATACCAGCAGATTTGAGTAGATTTTGATAACTTAAAATCATTCGTTCAAGATTATCAATATGTTTACGCAGTTGTTGAATTTCTTGAGCTGTAGAAAAAGAAAAGAACAGAAAAACATTAAGGTTTTTGGAATATTCTTTCGAGAAAAAAACAAAAAACACATACCCAAAACAGATTTAGGATTAGCAAACATAAGTGCATCATTTTTATTCTTTAAATCAATAATATACGTATGAATTCTTTCTAATTTTTGTCGTTTACTTTTATTTGAAAATTCATGTTTAAATGGTAAACATTCAATAATTTCATCGATTAAATTGAATATTCTTTGTTTACGTGTACGTTCAATACCATTATGAATGATTTTTTTCAAATTTTTTGCCGATGTTTTATCCAAAACCATTTTTTTTGTAGTTGAAATTTTCTTTCTTAATTAACAAAGAATAATCATTCTTGGATTCGATGTTTTTGTTTACATAAATTGTAACGAAAATTTGGCTAAAAGATGGCGCCAATGTCAAATGGATAATGGAATTTTTCCAAGAAAAAAAAAATAATTTTTTTTTTAATTAAAACCGGTCTTAATCTTTGATCGAAAAGATCAAAGAAAAAAATGATGTAAAAAATCAATAAATCTGTCCTTGATATAATTTGATAGTTGTCATTCCAGATTCTCTCACTCTGGATTACTTAATTCTGGTCATCATCATCGAGAAAAATTTGTGAGAAAATTTCCTCGAAAATAAATTCCAAACTCAAAACTTGAACGAAAAGTTGATTTTTTTTTTTGAAGCAAAAAATCTTTTTTTAGAAGCAAAATTATCGCAAATTTCAAAATTTCGAAAATATAAAGATTGTCGTCATCGTCTATCGTCTTGTCTTTTCTTATCGTTACTTTGGAAAAAATGAAAAAATTTTTAAATCCTGTTTTTTTTACATAACAGTTATCGTACAAAACGAAAGATGTTTATAATCACTTATTGGGTTCACGAAAGAAAAACAAAATTTTTTTTTCTGATTAAATCGAATGCAGAAAAAACTGCAATGGATACTGGAAATCAAATTGAAAAATAAGTGTGCCCACCATATCTCTTTTAATCAATCAAAAATCAAAATAAATAAATGATAATAATTTTCTCCAAGATGTTCAATCATCATGATGTCCAAGCGTGTTTTCAACAAAAAATTTGTAATTTCTTCGCCAGTTTGAAATCCGACTTTGTCTAGGAAAATTTTTATTTTGTTTTTNAAAGAATAATCATTCTTGAAACAAAAACAAAAAAGAATTTTTTGTTTACAAAATTGTTACGAAAATTTGGCTAAAAGATGGCGCCAATGTCAAACGGATAATGGAATTTTTATGAAAAAATAAAAAATTTTGATAATTTTTTTTTAATTAAAACCGGTCTTAATCTTTGATAAAAATGATGTAAAAAATCAATAAATCTGTCCTTGATATAATTTGATAGTTGTCATTCCAGATTCTCTCTCTATCACTCTGAATTACTTAATTCTGGTCAATCGAGAAAAATTTGTGAGAAACTTTCCTCGAAAATAAATTCCAATCTCAAAACTTGAACGACAAAATAAAAATAAATTTATTATCCTGCTGTTTACACTCAGTAAATAATCATTGTTGATAAACTTAAAAAGTGCCAAAAATATATGCTACCAAACAAACAGAAAGCAGAAAATATTGTCGTCTATCTTGTTCTTATCGTTAGGAAAAGATGAATTTTTTTTAATTTCTATTTTGATTTTAAATCCTGTTTTTTTTCTTCTTCTTCTTTTTACATAACTTCGACAGTTATCGTACAAATGTTTATAAACACTTATTTTGTTGGGTTCAAAATTTGTTTTTATTAAAAAAAATCAATTACGATTATCGTAATTTATATAAGTGTGCCCAACATTACTATCTTTCAATCGAATCAAATGTTCAATCATGATGTTTAAACGTGTTTTCAACAAAAATTTGTTATTTCTTCGCCAGTTTGAAATCCGACTTTGTCTAGGAAAATTTTTATTTTGTTTTTTGTTTTCATTTCATCTCTGAAACATTGATTATCATCATTTCTGTTCATGATCAATAATTGATTTTTGGTTTTGGTTTCAGTTTCGATTTGTTTGTATAAATAGGAAACATTTTCAATTTTTTTAAAAGTTGAACAAAAATTTCCTTTTTTTTCTCAAGTTTTTCTGCTGTAATTCCCTTCGTATTTTGAATTGATTTTCTGTCAACAAAAACCAAAGCAAACCAAAAAAAAAAGATGAAACTTGCACTAATCGGTCAATCATTATTTGCAAGTTCTTGTTATGAATTATTTAAAGAAAATGGTCATCAAATTGTTGGTGTATTTACAATACCGGATGATTCGAATGGACGTGAAGATCCGGTTGCAACGGTAGCTCGTATGGATAATGTTCCTGTATTTAAATTTCAACGTTGGCGTTTAAAAGGAAAAATATTACCCGATGTATTTGACCAATATAAATCGGTTGGTGCCGATCTGAATGTTTTAGCATATTGTTCACAATTTATACCAATGGATGTTATACTTTATCCAAAATATCAATCAATCTGTTATCATCCATCATTATTACCAAAACATCGTGGTGCATCATCCATAAATTGGACATTAATCAATGGTGATAGTAAAGGTAAATTTGGATTTTTGGTTTTCCGGGAAGATTGCTCAGTTTTTTTATTTGCTCAGGTGGTTTTTCCATTTTCTGGTGTGATGATGGTCTTGATACTGGTCCAATTTTATTACAAAAAAGTATCGATATCGATCCAAATGAAACAATCGATACTTTGTATATGCGTTTTCTATTTCCCGAAGGTGTTCGTTCAATGCTTGAAGCTGTTAATCTTATCGAACAAGGCCAAGCACCACGACTGATTCAATCCGAAGATGATGCTAGTTATGATCCAATGTTGAATAAAAAAGAATTAACCGAACTTAAATTGGATGAATTATCCGGAAAACAACTGCATAATTTTATTCGTGGTTGTGATACAGTACCAGGTGCTTGGATACGTATCGATGGACAAACGGTTAAATTATTTGGTTCAAAACGATGGCGAAGACCTGTACCGACTAAAGTTGAAGAAATTAACATTGATAGTATGAAACTTTGATTGGTATTTTGTTGATGAATTCTTAATTTTTTCACATTTTCCCATTCCAAAATATAGATTGTCAATCAAAAGCCTTACTACATAAAGATGGTTTAATTTTACAAGGAAAAGATGGCCAAATGGTTAATGTTACAAAAATTGGACTAGAAAATGGAAAAATGATACAAGCTTGTAAATTTGGTAAACAAGATGAATCATCTGATCTTGGCGATTTGACCGAAATGGAAACAGAATTAATCGAATTGATTCGTTCGATTTGGAAATCCATATTAAACACTGATATTGATGATTCAAGTAATTTTTTTAAACTTGGTGCCGGTTCAATGGATGTAACACGTTTAGTTGAATCGATTATTGAATTAGATCAATGTATACAGCTTTCATTATCCAATGAACATGTTTATATGAATTCAAATTTTGATGAATTTTATTCAATGATTATTGGTAAATTACGTGGTGGTGGCCAAGATGATGATCAATCTAAAATCGATTATAAACCAATCGAAATGATTGTTAATAAACGAAAATTATTATTTCCAAATCAATTATTTATACAAAATGAATTCGTGGATTCATCAAATCCAGGGAAAACATTGAAAACAATAAATCCAACAGATGAAACAATCATTTGTGAAGTACAGAATGCAACACGTGAAGATGTTGATCGAGCAGTGATGGCTGCACAGGAAGCATTTGATTATGGTGAATGGTCACAAATGAATGCACGTGATCGTGGACGATTACTATATCGTTTAGCTGATCTTATGGAACAGAATAAAGAAGATTTAGCTACATTAGAATCAATTGATTCGGGTGCTGTTTATACATTGGCTATTAAAACACATGTTGGTATGTCTATTGATACATTTCGTTATTTTGCTGGTTGGTGTGATAAAATACAAGGTGAAACAATACCGATTAATAATGCACGACCAAATCGTAATCTAACATTTACGAGAAAAGAACCAATTGGTGTTTGTGGTATAATAACACCATGGAATTATCCATTAATGATGGTATCATGGAAAATGGCTGCTTGTTTAGCTGCTGGTAATACGGTTGTACTGAAACCGGCACAAGTATCACCATTGACTGCACTAAAATTAGCTGAACTTTCTGTTCGTGCCGGTTTTCCACCCGGTGTTATTAATATTCTACCTGGTTCGGGTTCGGTTACCGGCCAAGCAATAATCGATCATCCATTAATTCGGAAATTAGGTTTTACCGGTTCAACACCAATCGGTAAACTTATTATGAAATCATGTGCTGAATCAAATTTGAAAAAATGCTCATTGGAATTGGGTGGTAAATCACCATTAATTATATTTCGTGATTGTGATTTGGATCGTGCTGTTCGTCATTCAATGTCGGCTGTTTTTTTCAACAAAGGTTAGTTTGTTATTGTTTGATTGATCGATTGATTTTTTTCATATTTTTGTTTTTGCAGGTGAAAATTGTATTGCTGCTGGACGATTATTCGTTGAACAATCGATTCATGATGAATTTGTCCGGCGTGTAGTGGAAGAAGTGAAAAAAATGAAAATCGGAGATCCATTAGATCGATCGACTGATCATGGTCCACAAAATCATCGTGCACATTTAGAAAAATTAATCGAATATTCGGAAATCGGTGTTAAAGAAGGTGCAAAATTAATCTATGGTGGTCGGCAAGCGCCAAGACCAGGATTGTTTTTTGAACCAACCATATTTACCCAGGTTGAAGATCATATGTACATTGCTAAAGAAGAATCATTCGGTCCAATTATGATTATATCAATGTTTGATGATATCCAGAATCAAGAAGATGTTGAAGAAGTAATCAGACGTGCAAACAATACTGAATTTGGTTTGGCATCAGGTGTTTTTACCAAAGACCTATCCAAAGCAATGTTGGTTAGCGAAAAAATTTGTGCCGGTACTTGTTTTATAAATTGTTATAATAAAACCGATGTAGCAGCACCGTTCGGTGGTTTTAAACAATCCGGTTTTGGTAAAGATCTTGGTCGTGAAGCATTGAATGAATATTTGAAAACAAAAACTGTTACTATTGAATATTGAAACTTTTAACTCTTTTTTTTATTAAAAAAAAATTCAATTTATTAAAAATTTTTTAAAATATTCAAAAAAAATAAAATCATTCTTTAAATTAACTGATTTTTAAAATTTGCAATTTTAATTACAAGCTGGAACACCATTCAAATAATTTTCGCAAATATAATCAACAAGATCAACATTACCATCAACAAAACGTCCTTGAACAGTTGTCCATGGTACATATTGATGGCTAGGTGTTTTATTTGCCATTTCTCTTATCAATTGTAAACCTTTTTGTCCATTTGCACATGAATCCAATTGTTGATAATCCAAATTTAATTGTTGTGAACATTGTTTTGAACTATATTCAGGATTTGAAAAATAATTGGAGCGAAACATACATTCAACTAATTTGAATGCTGTTTCAAAACCATTCATATCTAATGAACAAGCTTGAAATGCATTACCATAACATTCTAATTGTCCATGTTGACATTGTGGTCCATTTGAATAGAAATGTGCATTACCAAATGGTACAAGATCGATATTAACATATTGTCCTAATTGATTTTTTAATGGTACGATTGCTTGAATAAAATGACTACGACAACCAGGGCAAATTGTTTCATAATAAACACCGACTGTTACACGCTATAAAAAGATGAGAAAAAAAGGGTAAATTAAGAAAAGTTGTCAGTTTGAAAAATCAATAAAAATTACCTGGGTACATTCGATTGTCGAAACAATCAATAATAATGATAAAGCAACAAAGATTGATTTCATTTTTTCGGATTTTTTGATTTTCGTTACAGGTAAAACAAAAAGAAGATTTTGAATGAGCGATTTTGGTTGTTTTGTATCATTTTATAGCCAAAAGAAAATGAAACGAGCCAAAGATTTGAGTTTGGCCACTCCAAAATTGTCACGTAAAGATAAACACCTGTCAATCAATGCGGATTAATATATTGATCATTGATGATGACCTAATTTGATTGATTAATTAGATTAACTAAATTAGTTAATCTAAATATCTATTGTCTTAATTGGCACTTTGGAATTTGTACTTTTATCGATAAAATTACACTGATCAATTGAATCAGGATACAATCATGCCCAAATGAAAAAAATAAAATACATTTGATAATCAGATGATGGTGATGAAATCTTCTTTGATAAAAAATATGCCCTTGATTTAGGAACTCAAAAGACAAAACAAAACAAACACAATTCAAGTTTTTTAAAATCATAAAAATCTTTATTTTGACTTATTCATTTTGCTTGTTTTTGGAAACAAAAATTGATTTTTGTTTTGATTTTTGTATCATTCAAAAAAATTACACATTTGTTTTACAAGCCGGAATATTTTCATCGGCCAAATAATTTTTACAAATATAACCCTTTAAATTTCTATTTCTAGGATCATATTTTTTACCTTCAACCATAATCCATGGAACATATTTTCTATGTACGGCATTAGTTTTTTTACCCAATTTTAATGCTAATTGATAACCATGTTCACCTTTAGCACAGGTATCGATTTTTTGAAAATCTATTCCAACTTTTGGTGCACACTATAGTGGTAATAAAGGTATTTGAATGACAAAAAAANAATTACCTGGGTGCATTCGATTGTCGAAACAATCAATAATAATGATAAAGCAACAAAGATTGATTTCATTTTTTTTCGGATGATTTTCGTTACAGGTAAAAAAAGAAGATTTTGGATGAGCGATGAAAGAATTTGTTGGCTGTTTTTCATCATTTTATAGCCAGAAAATGAAACGAGCCAGAGATATTATCGTTTTGCCACTCCAAAACAGTCAATGATAAAATTGTCACGATACTTTTCAAACAAAGATAAAAATAAACACCTGACAATCAATACGGATTAATACCTACTGATATTTGATGACCTCATTTGATTGATTGATTAAATTAATTAGATTAACTAAATTAGTTAAATTAGTTAATCTAAATATCTAGGCACAAGGAATTTGTACTTTAATTTTATTGATAAAAATTAAAAACAATCAATCAATCAATTGGATCAGGATACAATCATGCCCAAATGAAAAAAAAAAAAAAACTAAAATACATTTGATAATCAGATGATGATGGTGGTGATGATAAAAATCAATTTCATTTTCTGATTTCGTTCGTTTCGTTGTTGACTTTTGACAAATGAAATTAGACTGAAAATAGTTTCAGTAAACCGATCAAGCCTTGAATACAATCATCGATCGCATCGAAATCAATCAATCAATCAATCGACCAAAGTTTTTTTTTCAATCATTAAAAACACATCATCCGGACAAACAAGCAACAAAATAATTCAAATCAAAATCAATCATAAAACAAAAACTGTTACTTATTGAATATTGAAACTTTTTAACTTTTAAAATTCAATTTATTAAAAAATTTTTTTTTTAGAAATTCAAAAAATAAAATCATTCATTTAATTTAATTAACTGATTTGTAATGTTAATTACAAGCTGGAACATCATTCAAATAATTTTGACAAATATAATCAACAAGATCAACATTACCATCAACAAAACGTCCTTGAACAGTTGTCCATGGTACATATTGATGGCTGGGTGTTTTATTGGCCATTTCTCTTATCAATTGTAAACCTTTTTGTCCATTTGCACATGAATTTAATTGTTGATAATCCAGATTTAATTGTTGTGCGCATTGTTTTGAACTATATTCCGGATTTGAATAAT
>NW_020873392.1:36497-52520 GCF_001901225.1 Dermatophagoides pteronyssinus
GGGCAAATTGTTTCATAGTAAACACCGACTGTTACACGCTATATTTTGATGTGAAAAAAGGGTAAATTAAGAAAAGTTGTCAGTTTGAAAAATCAGTTGAAATTACCTGGGTGCATTCGATTGTCGAAACAATCAATAATAATGATAAAGCAACAAAGATTGATTTCATTTTTTTCGGATGATTTTCGTTACAGGTAAAACAAAAAGAAGATTTTGGATGAGCGATTTTGGTTGTTTTGTATCATTTTATAGCCAAAAGAAAAAACGAGCCAGAGATATTATCGTTTGGCCACTCCAAATAAGTCAATGATAATATTGTTCCGATACTTTTCAAACAAAGATAAAGATAAACACCTGACAATCAATACGGATTAATACCTACTGGTCATTGATGACCTAATTTGATTGATTGGTTGATTAATTAGATTAACTAAATTAGTTAATCTAAATATCTATTGTCTTATTTGGCAATTTGGAATTTGTATTTTTATCGAATCAATTGGATCAAGATACAATCATACCCAAATGACAAAAATACATTTGATTATCAGATGGTGGTGATGAAATCTTTTTTTGATAAAAAAAAATTTACCCTTTATTTGTGGAACTCAAAAGACAAACAAACACAATTCAAGTTTTTTGAAAATCATAAAAATCTTTATTTTGACTTATTCATTTTGCTTGTTTTTGAATAACAAAAATTGATTTTTGTTTTGTTTTTTTTGCATTCAAAAAAAATTACTTATTTTGTTTTACAAGCCGGAATATTTTCATTGGCCAAATAATTTTTACAAATATAATCTTTTAAATTTTTATTTCTAGGATCATATGTTTTACCTTCAATCATAATCCATGGAACATATTTTCTATGTACGGCATTAGTTTTTTTACCCAATTTTAATGCTAATTGATAACCATGTTCACCTTTAGCACAGGTATCGATTTTTTGAAAATCTATTCCAACTTTTGGTGCACACTTATAGTGGTGTAATAAAGGGATTTGAATGACAAAAAAAAACCTTTTAAATAATAAAAAAAAAACTTACCTCTTCAGCCGAAATAGTTGGATCATCATAATTTTCCGATTCAAACATACATCGGGTATAATTATAAAATTTTTCAAAACCAAATAAATCCTGGGCACATGCTTGACATTGATTACCATAACATTCTAATTCACCATGTTGACATTGAATAGAATGTTGTTTTGGATGAATTCTTGCATTACCAAATGGTATTAATTCTAAATCTAAATAATTCCATAATGCTTTACGTGTTGGTACAATAACATTTAGAAATTCATATCGACATCCAAAACACAATGTTTCATAGTAAACAGATACTTTTACTTTCTGTTAAGGATGATGGTTTTTTTTTGGTCAAAAAAAATTATCCGTTTCGCAACAAAGAAACAAGAAAATCTTACTTTATTCGATTGTTCGTTGGTTAATGGTTGTCCGTTGGATGTTGTTGACAAACACGAAAACCATAGACAGAAAATTGCTGTGATGAAAATCAATTTCATTTTCGTTTTCTTTCGTTGTTGTTGTTGTTGTTGACTTTTGACAAACTAAATTCGACTAGATAGTTTCAGTAAACTGATTAAGCCTTTTTAAATATCGAAATCAATCAATCAATCAATCAAACGAAAGTTTTTTTCAATCATTAAAATAACCAATGAACATCACCCAAACAACAAAATAATTCAAGCGGGAGTCAAAATCAATCAATCATAAAAATGTTTGCTTTATTGTTTTATTTTGCTTTTTTGGAAACAAATTTTTCAAATAAAAATTTTAAAAATTGCTTTTTTTTACAACCGGGAACATTTTTATCGGCCAAATAATTTTCACAAATATATTCAGTTAAATCGGTATGAAAATCAACTGTTTTACCTTCAACCGAAATCCATGGTACATATTCAATATTGGCGGAATCGGTTTTTTCACGCATTTTCAATGCCAATTCATAACCACGATCACCTTTGGCGCAGGCGTCGATTTTTTGAAAATCCATTCCAAGTGTTTGTGCACACTAAATGTAAGTAATGGCAACGGATAAGATCATAATGCAGAAGACAAAAAAACCGCTAAGAAAACTTACTTCTTTAGCCGAAACCGATGGATTGGTAAAATGTTTTGATTGAAACATACAAATAGCATAATTATAAAGTTTTTCAAAACCATACATATCCTGTACACATGTTTGACATTGATTACCATAACATTCCAGTTCACCATGTTGACAATAAATACGATGTACTTGTGGATACATTCGTGCATTACCATATGGTATTAATTCCATATCTAAATAATCACCCAATAATTTACGAGTGGATACAACCATTCCAAGAAAATGAACACGACATGCTGGACAAATTGTTTCATAAAAAACCGATACTTTTATTTTCTATAAAAACAAGGATGATTTTTTGATTATTTCATCAGTGAAAAAATTCTTTGAACAAAATAAAATCTTACTTTGTCCGATTGTTCGGTCAATGGTTGTCCGTATGATGTTGACAACGAAAACCCCAGGCAAACGATTGTAATAAAAATCAATTTCATTTTTGTTGCGTTTTTTTTTTGTTATTGTTGCGTTTTTGGCAATAAAAAAGTCGTTAAATGCACTCTCATTCAAGCCTTATTTAAATATGTAATCATTATTGATTGTTACCCAAATCAATCAATCAAAGTATTTTTGTTAATCATTAAATTTTAATTATTTTAATCAATAAAATCAATGCAATTAAAAAAAAGGATAAAATAATAAAAGGAAAATAAAGCCAAAAAAAAATAATAATATTTCTATAAAATGATAGAAATCCCAGATTGAGATTCAAGTGATGATGATTATGATAAATGATAACCCGGACAAAGTAGACCAGGAATTAGTGATGATGATGATGATGATCAAGTGTCTTTTGGCTAATGATAGGGTTGATGATGATGATTTTGTTTTTAACTTTCATTTTTTCAAATAAGGAATACCAAGAAATTGATTAGCAATTTTAGCCGATTCACGTAAACCGGATAATAATGCACCATGTACTGTTGATGGATAATTACGTATTGTATGTTCACCAGCAAAAAATAATCTTGGTATTAATTGTTGATTATCCGATGCGGTGGCGGTGGCTAAATTATTCAGATTACTTGGATAAAATACCGGTTCAGCAAGATAATCAAAATCATCACCAGTTGCACCACGTGCTACATATGAATATGAACCTTGTGACCATGGATCAGATTTCCAACGTGTAACAAAATAATTTTTCAATAATGGTAATTGGCCAAACATTTCGGTTAAAATGGATAAACATTTTGATTTGATTTGTTCATCGGACATTTGTTCAAGATTATCGGCTGCATCACCGGCAATAAATGCAACTAAAACAGGTTGTTTACGTTGAACCGATGTGAACAGAAATAATTCACCACGATTTTTTGTCATTGACGAAACATTACCAAAAAGATGTGTTTGTAGATCCCAGAATATTTTCTCGAATATCAATACAACTTTATTTAGGTTACCAAAACCTAAACGATTAATTGCCTGACATTTATAATCAGGTAATGGTGGTATGAATTTGATTGAATTCAGGGAATTTGTCGCTTCATTTATGGAATTTTTCAATACACCTAATGGTAATGTACAAAGAACAGCATCGACCATATAGCTCGTGGTTGATTGTTGTGGTTGTGATAATGATGATTTTTTATCCAATTTTTCAATATTTTGCAACGTTTGAATTTCAACACCATTCACCGTTAATTGTATTGTTTGTACCATTTGATTTAGTTTGATTTCAAAATCCACACCACCATTAGCCAATGATTGTGCTATTTGATTTTGTCCATTTTTTGCATACATTTGTGGCCCAGCAAATGCATAATCATCATCCATATCCCAATGTTGTAACGAAAGGTTATTCAATGATGTACCGGTTGCAAATTCTAAATTTGCAAAATGCCAATCAAGTATTCTACGATCAACAGCGGATAAATATTCAATCGGTATTGATCGGGTTTTCGTTTCCAAATCTTTTAAACGTTTTTCTAAATGTTCACATTTTTGCCTAGTTACCTGATATAATTCAATTGAACGATTTAAATCATAACGATTAACACGAAATGAATATTCTTGTTTTGGATTCCTAGCGATTTTCATTTGTAATGATTCACGATGTTTATCATATAATTCTTCAATAGTTATTTCTAATTCTTTTAATGTATCTAAACTTTTCGATAAAATATCTTGGCAAAAATATATATCATTTAAATGTTTTAGATATTCTTGACGAACTTGACGTTCATGTAGTTCAATAATGATGGCTAAACCATCACCTAATGATAATGGTTGATGTTGTTCATGATCAGTATCAGTGGTCAAATTTTTTTCCTTAACCATATCCGATGTACTTTCCAGTATTGTATTGAATACATTTTCCAATACTTCATCTTTTGATTTATCAACAATTGAATTTTTCAAATATAATGGACATTTTTGATTGATTGGACGCATTTCTAAATTGATTTGTTTGGCCAGTACACGAATCGGATTACCCAATAAACCAGTAATAACAAATGCACCTACATCTGCTTTTTGATCATATGTCCATATACGACCACCAAGACGATTTCTTGCTTCAAATACCAAAACATCAAAACCAAAATATTTTAATTGACGAGCGGCAATCAAACCGGCAATACCGGCACCAATTATACCGATTTTTTTCGGTTTCATCATTATCATTGGTTTGGTTATTTGGAAAACACCAAAATTTATATAACCATAACGTTCAAGAAAATAAAAAATCCGAGATATAAAATTCAGATCCGAATTAAATGGCTGTTCCAAACGTTGATAAACATTTTCCAATAATAATTGTTGCTATTTTAAATCGAAAAAAAACAAAAAGAAAAAGTTTAAACAAAACAAGAAAAAACTTATGGAAAAATCTTACCTTTGGATTAATAAGCCAAAATTTTAAAATACTATTACGAATATGTAAGAAAATCGGTATTAAACTTGTATTATCAACAACATCTTGAAATGATTTCATTTCATCTGTTGACATTTTATCAGCCCATAATCTTGATTGAAATGCAGCACCTTCAAGCGTTGATAATTCAGCATCATGATCAATAAATTGATCTGGATCATCATCAACAATCGATTGTTGTTGTTGTTGTTGTTGTACAATTGAAAAATTCAATTGCTGTTGATGATCAGGCTGATTCTGTTGTTGTTGTTGTTGTTGCTGCGATGAATCATTGTTTAAAGCTGCTGTTGTTGCTGTTACAGGTGCCATCATCATTATAGCACGAATTGGCAAATGATGATGATGATGTGAATTGTTCGATGTGGATGACACTTGTGGATTAAATTTATCAATTTCACTGGTTGTTGTAATTAGAATCTGTGGCTGTTGTTGTTGTTGTAGTGGATTACAATGGCCAACAACATTTGTTGATGATATTTGATATGATGGTAATGTTGTTGTTGTTGTCGTCGATGTTGTTGATGTTGATGATGATAATGAAGATGGTGATGATGCGACAATTGCCAACGGAGATGATGACGATGATGATGATGATGATGAATTACTGTTCATAATAAAAAATATCATCAATTTAAAAAGTGAAATTTTAAAAATTTTTCAAAAGGAAAAGAAAGAGATAAATTATCTGATTGAAATCCGGTTAGAATTTTTTATTTTTTGGTAAAGCAAAATGGAATAAAAGAAGAAGAAATGACACATTAGATTTAACAAAAGAAAAACTCCGAAAACTAAATGGCTAATGAATTGAATGATTGAAAAATAATTACCGTAACAAAAAAAAAATATTTGTTTCGTTTTTCGTTTGACACAAATAGTGATCGATGTTATCTTTTTCTCTCGTATTCACACAGAGAATGAATCAATGAATGAATCTGATTTGACTTGAATTGAAAAAAATGGAACATACACTCACACAATGGAAAACAATGAGCCGAATATTTTTGTTTGTCAAAAGATATTCTTCTTCTTTGAATAAAACAGATGTGAATTGAACTGTTTTTTGATCCAAAATCAATAGATGGCGCCAGGTTTTTTAAGTAAAAATCAAAGAAAATTCTTTCAAAAAAACATTTCATTTTTATTAATTTTGTTTTTTCAAAATAAAAAAAATCGCATTTTATTTGGCAAAAATAAAAATAAATAAATACAGATTTATATATAGAAAAAAAATGAGAACAATATATGGAAGAACTTGGAAGTTTTTTGTTTGTTGTTGAAAAAAATCATTCAGATCTGAATTGATCGATTCTGATCATTTGACAATGATTCGATTTCATTATCATTATTGATAATGAAATTATCAAATGCCATCATTGTATCTGATGATAATGTTGGATCAAAATCCGAAAGACAATGTATATGATTAGGTACGGCAAAAGTAAATTGATAACGTTTACGACATGTGCGTACACCACAACGATATCGTTGTGTATTTTGTTGTTGTTGTTGTTGTTGATCCGATTGTTGATCGGATTGTTGTTGTTGTTGTTGAATTGGACAATAACGAACACCACAAACATACCATGGTATAAATATATTCAATGAACAATGACATGGTTGCTGTTGTTGATGACGATGATGATTATTAAACATTGATTTTATCATTAAAATTGATGATAAAAGGCTATTTGATTGATTTGTCACTTGAGATGATTCTAATTGATGACCATCATTATTATTATTATTATTGAACATCCAATTCGATATAATTTGTCCACAACGCATTCGTTCTTGATTTTGATTGGCTAGTTTCAATTTATTTTCCATCTGCTGTTCATTATTAGTTAAATTCGAATGTTTTTGTTGTTGTTGATGTTGTAATGATGATCGAAGACGAAACTTTTGATTATTTCGATTCGATTGAATTCCACCAACACCATCGTTATTGTTAGTTAATTTACTATCGTTGTTGTTGTTGTTGTTGTTAGCTTGATTTGTAGAATAATTCAACTTTTTGATTGCATTCGAAATGTTTGCAAATGTTCGATGTCCTGTGTGTTTTGGGAAAAAATGGAAACAAACAAAAAGAAAAGGAAAAATCTGTATTAGAAAAATCAATCAATAAAAAGTCATTCGTAACACACACACACACAGAAAAATATCATCTCATATCGATCGTAAATTGAATTCGAATATCAAAAAAAATAGATTTTGTCGGCCAATCAAACTTTCTATCGTTTATCGGAAAGTTTTGTTCATTTCGATTTTGATTTGTTTTCGTACACACAAAAACAGATTATAATTAAACAACTAAAACATAAAAACAATATATTCATCGATAAACAACGAAAAAAAAACAATAATAATAATTTATTCCTTTTTGAAAGAATATTAAAATAAAATAAAATTACAAACCAAAAAGTCTTGCGATTTTCTTTATTAATAACACATACACGAATTGAAATTATTCATTCAGGGTCGTTGAATAATAATAATAATAATCATAAAACTAAAACATGTTTTTTTTCGTTCTCGGTGTTTTTTGAAAAATAATACTGGTAACGACGACGACGATGATGAAAAAAATGAATGAATGAAATTCAGTGACACAAACAAACACAGAGAAATAAACAATAATTTCAAAGAATTCAATTCTTTATTTATTGATTTATATATTCTGGTTCTGTATTCTTGTTATATTCTTCACCAATTTCTACAATCATTATAATTTTATTCTTTTTCTTTTTTTTTTGTTGTTCGAAAGATTTTGAATTATTGATATATATTTTTTTTCATTGTTTGGTTGGTTGGTTGGTTGGTCAATAAATAAATACAATAACAATGTGCAAGTGACAACAAACAGAATAATGGTCAAGAATTCGAATCATTCGAAATTCGAACGTTTTCAAAAACATTCGATCGAATCATTTTCAAAACGTTCGAATTTCCTGGCGATATTCACATATATCGTATATATTTGGGATAGAATAATAAAAACTTTTGATTAAAATCTGATTCTGGAATCAAAAAAAAAAATTGTGAAATTCAAATCTGATAAGCTCGCTAGAAAGATAGATTTGACAAATATCAAGATTCACACACAAACAAACAATGACTTATTCAATTACCGAGAACCGAGAGAGAAGAAAAAAATCTGATTTTTTTTCCTGCTTGGCTAGCTGGTGTGTGTGTGTGCACCATTATTATTCCTCTGGAATTCTGTAGAGAAGAATATTCTTTTCACCATTGATGGAAGATACCAAAATGAAAATGAAAAAATATTGGTATTCAATACGTATCGATGATGATGATGATGATGAACCTTTATTTTTGCCATTATGAATTTGGTGAATGAATGAAAATCCAACCGACCAACCACCAACAGGGCAGCTGGACTATGTTTTTCATTTTTTTTTTATTCTGGAAAATCCCTTATATATTTTTTTTTGTGAGGAATTTTTCGATAATGATGATGGCTACAACGACGGCTGGTGAATGAAAATAACCAGAGATTACAATCAGTCGAAATAGTCGAAAAAAGCAGCAGCAGCCTTTTTCGAAACAAATTCGTGATCGGCAATGAAATTTATTTAAATTAGCCTTTTTTTCTCTCTCCATACAATAATAATAATTCACAATCAGCCAACCAAACCTAACTAACCATTTAGTAATGACGGTGATGAAGAAGAGAATATTCTCCAGAATATTCTGTGAATAGGAAAAGAAAAATACAATGTTTTTCAAATGTAAAGATTCTTGTTCTCCTCTGTCTGCCTATGTAGATTTTTCTTCTTTCTTCGCTTCTTCTCGGTTCTTTTCATTTACAACAATTTTCAATCAATTCATTATCATTTGAATAACAAGAATTTTTTTCTTTTCTTTTCTTTTTCTTCTTTTAATCAAATGATAACCAAAAGAAAAAATAATAATAAATAATTTGATTTAGTCGAAAGAAGGATCTGTATTCATTCATTCATAGGGAAAACCATGGATAAAACCAAAAAAAAAAACGGAAATGGATGCTAGAAACCGAGAGAATTTTCTTTTCTTTTTTTTCATTGATTCTTTAAGAATTTTCTTTCTGTTGTTTGGTTGTCTCTCTCTCCGAATTGAAGAATCTGCAATCAAAACAAATCGAAAAACAAATTCAATTTGACAGATACAGTATTCTGTGTGGATACAGAATCTAAAGAATTTCTTTGAGTGTGTGTGTGTGTAAAAACTACGTTAACCTTATCGAATCGATGCACATTTAAAAAGAATATTCTGTACACCCAAAAAAAACACTGTAAATGTTCAAATTCTCGATTTTCATTCATTCTGGATACTTTAACACCAGTAACTAATTCGCCAAGAAAAAAAATCAAATCCTACTCATTTATCTTGTCAGCTGAAGAAATACGGAGAAAGAATCAAAAGAAAAGAAAAAGAAAATCCTCATACCATCAGTCCAATGACGAAAATCATCATAACTAGCATAGATACGATAATGATGATGATGATTCTGTGATGGCCAATCTTGATTTGTAACACAATTATCTTTTATATGTGGTGATATTATCGGTATCGTTGATTTTGATTTGGATTTTCGATGCCTTTTTGTTCCAAGAATATTACCATCATCGCCATCATCATCATTACCATCGTCATTATGATCGATAAGAATCTCTAAATCCATATGATATGATTGTTGGCCACGATCTTCATCAGCATAACGTATGGCGCCCGGATTTTTCTGTATTCAAACGAGGGGGAGAGGGAAAAAACGAGAGAAAAATGAAAAGAAAAGAAATTTTTTATTTTTCATTGGAAAATAAATGAAGCGAAAAATCAAACAAAAAAAAAAGAAAAGAAAATCAATCAAATCGAATCGAAAAGTGAAAATAAATTATCCTAGAATCTTGATTGATCATCATCATTGATCATAATCAAGCAACAAAGGGTTACAGAATCTTCTCTGTTACAGAATCGAATCTCTGGAGAGGAGGGGGTAAAGAAAAAAGTCTTTGTCTTCAATTTTTCGTCCACCACCCCCTCCCTCCTTTAAAGTTTCAAATTTTTTTTTTTTATTAATCATCGATGATTGATCAATTTAAAAAACGAATATTGTTTCGGATAATATCCGGAAAAATACCCGAAATTGATTTATGAATTTCTGATGGCTATTTTATTCAAATTTCACAATGAAAAATTTTTACGGTTTTTCAAAAGATTTATTGTCTGCTTCTGCGATTCAGTTTTGTTTTGGTTGTTTCAATTGAAACAATCTTTTTTTGAATCACACAGAATATTCAGTTTAATGATAGCTACCACATATTTTTTTGGAAATCGTTCAGAGAAGGAAAAGAAAAAAAAAATTCCCGAAAACGATTACAAGAATTTCCAATGGAAACATTCTTACTTATCTCTCTCTCTCTCTCTCTCTCTCTCTCTTTCTTTGGATGATAATATCATCGATTTATCAAACACCCAAGCCAAAATGAATGAAATGAAAAGAATTTCAGTTAGCAGATAAACAGCATTGATCGATTTCTATAAACGATTTCGTTTGCGTGTGCATGGTGTGTGTGCTTGCAGGCAAGAAAATGATCAATTTAATAATGTTGAAACAAAACAAAAAAACCTAAATCCAATGGACAATCATCGATGATGATGATAATCACATTTTTTGTTTTTGTTTTCTTTCTCTTTAGATGTTTAGTTACAATCGAATCATCTAAAGATTAGATTCTAAACAATCGATTATTATTCGATCAATCGATTGTTTTTCTTTTCGTTTCCGATTGTTTGTTATTCGATTCGAATGTAGATTTAAATGATGCAAAAAAACAAGTTTTTTCAAATTTTTTTCTTCTAAAATGTCAATTATCTGTTATTCAGTTTGTTTGACAAACACTAATCACACAAAAAAAGAAAATAATCCATAATAATCTTCTATATACAGAAAGCAAAAAAAAGCTTCAATGATTTGTTGTTGTTGTTTTGGATCGCTTCAACAACAACCAGGAGTAAAGCAAGTAAAATAAAATCGCAGTAATCCAAAAATAATAAGGATAATCATCATCATCATCATCACACAGTTTTATAAAGGAAATAAACCAGGAAAATAAAAACGAAAAACAACAAAATTTGAAGTGAAAACTTTTCTTCTTTTTTTTTGCTATTTTGTTTTGTTTCATTAACCGTAAACAACAAAAAACGAAAAAACAAAAAAAAACGAAAAACAAACCAAAAATAAACAAATTCTATTGGGATTCATTCGATTCGATTCTATTTACACACAAACAAAAATAACTATGTAGAATTTGCCACCTTTTTGTGCCAAGGTTATATCATGTCATTTGTCAGTTTACACACTGACAAATGTAAAAATTGAAAAAATCAAAAAAAAAATCAAAGCGATTTTTTACATTTGAAAACACAGACTTCAATATGGCCATTCAGAATGACCATTTTGCTGTTTGTTTTACGAATGATTTTTTTTCCTGTTTTCAATTCCATCGAGAGCCAAAAGCAGAATTAATTTGTTCACACCAAAACTGTTTTCTTTTGTTTTCTTTCATTGGGGCCAATCATTGTTGCAAATTGTGTTTAAAAAACAGAAAACAGAAACAGAAAACTCTGATTGAAATTGACTAAATTGATAAAATGAAACAATTGTGTAGCAGTCAGTTGAAAAAGAAGAAAATGTGTTTTTTTTTGTTTCATTTGAAACAGCGAAACAAAAAAAAATTCTATTAACCAATGGTTGACAGCAATAGAATTCTCAAATGAGCGAAAGAATCCAGAATCCAAAAGGAGAGAGAGAATATTCTGGACAATAAAAATTGAACAATCTGGAACTAACAATGATTTTTTTCTGTTTTGTTTTTTGTTTCAATAATGATCATCATCAATGTTTTTGATGATGATGATGATGATGAAGGCAATAGTGTGTGATTCAATTTAACACTTAATTTCCCAAAAGAATTTCTTTCCTTCCAAATCATCATTCGCTTGATCATTAATGTTTCCTTGTTTTGCTTGAAACAAACAACGAAAAGGAAAAATCTATTCTGGCCAAAACAAAAAGAACGATAATGATAATGATGTGACTGACTGAGAAAAGGGTTAATGCACCAACCGAATATATTTTCTTTTTGGTTCATTTAGTTTTTGATTGTCCAGGACAAAACCAAAACAAAAAAAAAATCATCGGACCTGAAGCAAAGTGTTTCTGGATCAAGAATTTTTCCGTTGTCTGAATAAACCTTCGTTAAACAACAACGACAAAAAACAGCAAAAGTTGATCGACAAATGAAGCCAAAAACAACAAACAAACAACAAGAAAAAATGTAATTCTCAAATGAATTGACTTTATGTTCGAATGAAGAAGAAAAAATCTCAATCAAATTGAGTTATAGCTTTTTTTGTTTTGTTGTTTTCTGGTTTGATCACACAGAATTCTTAATTCTTTACGGAATACATATAAGGGAGGGAAATCTTTCCAGAAACAAAACAACAAAACAAAAAACACAGTTACTAGCAATTAACTAAATTACCCAACAAAAATCATCGATAGAGAGAAATGAGAAACCAAAAAACGAAAAAAATTCTGGCCACAAAAAAAATCATCCAAATTCAACCCCCCCCCCAACCAGAAAAAAATTCAATCATTAAAGACAAACAAAAAAAAACCAGTTGAAACGAAGCGTAAATCCATTCATTGAACAGAAAACGAAATAAAATAAATAAAAAATCACGAAAAGTAATCATTATCATCATCAGCATCAAACATTAAACATTAAACATTGTTAATGAAAATGTCCCACACAATCAACGATTTCATTTCTATTTTGACTACACGACAGAATCTTATTATCTAAGGTCGAAATAGGCGAAAAAACGTAATGAAATTTTTAACCATAAGGAGACAAAAATGATTAAAATGGAGAAGATACATTCATTCTCTGTGTGTATGTGTTTTTCAAATGTAATCATCATTATTTAAACACAACCAATCAACATAAAAGACAAACACACACAGAGACAGAATATTCTTCCTTCTGAATTGGAATATTCTTTTCTTGGTGTAAATTAAATTAACACTTTTTTTCCCGTTGTTGTTTTTTATATGTAAATATTTAAACGAAACTAAAGAAAAAAAAAAGATTAACACTTTACCACTCTCTGCACTCGTTTTTTTTTGGTTTCATTTTGAAGGAATAATTTTTTCGAAAATTTTTTGAAAACTCGAAAATTTTAAACCAGAAACGAAAAATATTTAATCAGTCACAAAATGTGTTTCATTCATTCATTCTTTTTTTCAAATGCAGAAAAAATATAAGAAAGTAACTTTAATCACTCGAGAACACAGAGAATATTCTCTTCTTCGAGAATATTCTATAAAAATGTAAATGTTGCTCCAACAAAGGAGATGAGAAAATCTCTTTTCTATTTATGAATGAGAGAGAATGAAAAAAACCTTTTTTTCTTTTTCACTTTGCTTATTTTTTGAGCAAACAAAATTAAATCATTGTCATTCGAGATGAATGAAATGAAAGAAAATTCAAAGTTTCAAAATAAAAAAACATAGAGGCTTATAAAAAAAAGAATATTCCGGGAAATATTCCCGAAATTCATTGTTGAAATTTGAGAATTCTTGAATATTGGAAAATAATCATAATAAGACTTACCTGTGAAAGTCTTGACATAAGTTGTGGTGATACAAAATCCTGTATACGACCATCATCATCATCATCATCATCGTTATCATTATAATAATCACCGCCATTATCATTATCGTTTTGATCTTTACCACCACCACCATCATCATCATCGATTCGAGAATCAACATTATTTTGATGTTGATGATCATTATCATTATCACCATCAATATCATCATCTTCACCTGCATTGTTTGATCGTTGTTGCTGATGATTTTGTTGATTATCATTATCCGATTGTATAATTAACGTTTTCTTTTTGAATTTTGTTTTGGTTGTTGTCGATAATCTTGTAACGAAACAAAATAATTGTACTTTTTGTTCTTGTAAATCTTGTTCACCTAATCTTGCTATACGAAATAATTGTATATTCTTGGTGGTTGTACAGATCATCGTCGATGGTTCGTTTTTGAAATTGTTTTTTTCGCGGGAAAAAACGGGAAAAAAAAGAAGAAAAAAATTAGAGTTAATTCAATATTGGGGTGAGTAGAGAGGGAAATAAACACAAACAATCGAAAACAATCGATTCTAAACAATCGATATATCGGAAATTCAGAAAAAAAACATTCGAAAACTCAGGTAAACAAACAAAATGTTTTTTTGTTTTGTTTTTTGCTCACCAAGATTCTGTGATTTTGTTTCTAATTTTATCTTTTGTTTTGTTTTTTTGTGAAAATCAAAAACCAAATCAAACCAAACAAACAAACAAAAAATCCATTCCTGACAACGACGTCATTGTTTGACAGAAATTTAAATCATGGAAAACAAAAACAAACCAAAACAAAACAAAAACAAACAAAAAAGCCATGAACAGATGTGATGTATCCAGACAAAGAATAATGAAAAAAAACATGGTGATGACAGGTTTGTTTGTTTGTTTGTTATCATTTCCTATATTACATTGTTGTTTTTTTGTTGTTGTCGTTTTCCCCCCGTTGATCAAACGGGGTTATTATTAGATGCAAAAATGCAAGAGAAATTTCCCTGGGAAGAATCAACTGAAAAGAGCTTAACAATTCAAACGGAAATTTGTTGAAAATTTAAATACTTGTCATTCGTATGCACCAGAATCAAAAAGAAAAAACACACCTGAAAATTCTGCATAGAAAAAAAAACACAGAATTTAATCGATTCCAGAAGCAGCATTATTCTATTCTAGCGTTTATCTTCTTGTTTGTTTGGCTTGTAAATTTCCAGATAATTTCCAGTCCGGTAATGAAAAAAAAATTTTTTTTGGAAAAAAACCGCTGCTCATACGGGTTTGTAAAGAAAATTCTGTTATCAAATGACGAACATATTCTAACACCGACAACAACAACAACAACAAAAGTTCATTGTACTTTGCAACACGAAAACGGTAAAATAACAACGATAATCCAGAAAATTATCGACTTTTTTCCTCAAAATAATATTTTCGGGAAAGATTCTCTATTGGAGAAAATTCCCGAAAAAAAAATTCAAAATTTTTTTTCAAATTTTGTCCATTTTTCCTTCTTATTCATCGAAAATTCTGGTTTGTAGTAAAATTATTCCATCATCATCATCATCATCATCATCAATGTGAAAAAACCCAGATGTTTGGTTATTTTGGGTACCAAAAAATAATCATTTCAACCACACCACCACCATTATCGTTTGATTATTTTTTTATATATTTTTTTCTGATTATAATCATTTCATTCAAACTACCAACATGAATTGCGTCATCATCATCCATAATAATCATTCATGATGATTATGTCATGATGATGACAATTCAGACAGAAAGAGGGGGAGGGGAGAGAGAGAAATAGAGGGGGAGAGAATTCAGGAATAATTTGTTTTTTGTTTTTTTGTTTTTTCGGGAATTGCAATCGTTTTGTTGTTGTTACCGAAAAACAAAACAAAAAAACGAAAATCAAAATGAAACATTCTTTGAAAAATGTTCATGAATGAATTCAATTGGAATGGAATGGAATAAAATCACAGACACACACACACACCAGAAAAAAAACAATCAAAAGGTTTCTCTCTCTCACTCTGGGTTATTATTAGCAAAATAGGAATGTCAAATTAATCAATGGATGACAAACAAACAAAAAAAAACGATTGTCAAACAAACAGAAAAGAAAGAAGAGAAAAAAAAATTAGCCAAATTTTTCCCAATCAAAACGAAGAAATTTGCCCGCAAATTTATTTCCCAAAAACTTTCTTTCTCTTTAGTTATTGTTTTGACAATTTTTTTCTTTCTCATTTTATTATCAATCGATCGATTGATCAAAATTGATTTGAAATCTTTTTTTTTTTTTTTTTTTTTTTTTTTTTTTTTTTTTT
>NW_020873393.1:0-32944 GCF_001901225.1 Dermatophagoides pteronyssinus
AACAAATAAAAAATCTAAAATCAATCATTTTTTTTCGCTTCAAAATTTGATCATTTCAAAAAAAATAAATAAATACGATATAGTGAATTGTTGTGTGTGTATGTGGTAAATCAATGAAAATCACAGAGTTAAGAATGATGATGTTTATTTTCTTTCAATGAAAAAGTGGCGTCATAATCATGAATGTGGATTAGATAAAACGTTCGATCGAATGTTTGTGTTGTTTATGATGATGATGATTATGAGCAATGACAGAGAGAGAGAAAAAAAACGTAGTTTTCTTTTTTATCTTTTGATTCAAAAATGAGAAATGTTTATTAATTGGATCGATTTTTTTTCCAAAGTTTGTTGTTTGGACAATCAATATATATCGATGACGTTTTCAAAAAAAACAAATATCGTTTACAAATGATTAGATAAGTGAGGAAATGTCTTTATAATGGTATTTTTTGTTTTGTTTTGAATCATAAAAAAAATTTTTGATTTAATCATATGATAAACAATAAATAAATAAATAATTTCATTTATGACGTTTATGTTTGTTATTGTTTATTTGGAACAAAAAAAAATTGAACGGAATGTGATGCAAGAAACAAAAAAAAACAAAAATTGTAACCGGAACTTTTTTTGGTTCTGGCAATGAAAAAATTGAATCGGAAAATTAATGTTTTCAAAAAAAGAATTTTTCGAAAAACGATATATCGATAGTGATGATATTCGATTGTATCGTTTCGACAGACGAACAATCGATTTTCGATTTGGCTGCCTCAATATTTACATTATTTTTCAATTTGTCAAATTTTTTTTGATGTGAAAAAACATTAAATAAATCAATATGAATCGTCGAAGAAGATAATTATGGAAAATATTCAACAACATCATCAGCAACATGATGATGAACATTTGGAAAATCATAACAATACGATTCGAATACCATATGGTTGGAAACGAAAATTATTATCATCATCACGATATGATAAAATTTATTACATAACACCAAGTGGTCATGTATTATTATCAAATTCAGATGTTTATGGTTATTTGGCCGATCCAAATACATGTAAATGTTCATTAAATCCATCATTAACATTTGATGAAGTATTTAATTTTGATTCNTAAAACATCATCATCATGTGAACAATGGTTTCAATCATTCGATGATATCAATGAATTTCGTTCCCTGTTACTTGATGTTAATCTACATTTATTTTGTCAATATGAATGTGATTTATATGAAATTTATAAAATCTATCAACATTGTAATGATCAATCATCATTGACAAACGATGATGATGTTGATGATAAATCAATATTCAATGAATGGTATTCATCATTCGATTGGAGTCAGGTAATGATGACCAAAAATGGTTGGCTATTAACCAAACCACTACGTGATTCGAATCTAAAACATTTGGCATTTGAAATGAAAAATTCCGGTATCATAACTGGTGATGGTCAACATTGGTCGAAAAATGCTAATGATGAAGACGATGATGGCAACGATTCAGATCGAATATCAATTCCAATTGATATTGTTGAAGCTTCCACTCAGATTTCACAAGAAATTGAACGATTAGAATTGGAAATTATCGATGAAGATCTCAATTATTTTCGTGATATTAATGTTGGACATCTACCAACAACAAATCAAATGTCGACCAATGTTGATAATCATATTGTAAAATATTTAAACAATATCATTCAATCAGCCAAATCATTTCGAATTGTTGAAAATTTTCATTCAATAATATTTGAATATGGTGATCCAATAATCAAAATGATTATACCGATTGCAATGATGAATTTAGCTATGAATAAATCATTGGATTGGCCAAACATAACATTGGATTGGTTAAAGGAAAATTTTCCCTTATGTTTAATAACTGATGATAATCGACAGAATATTGTTGGTCCATTTGATCATATTGATCCATTTACAATGCTCAATCGAATCAATGATGATGATGATGATCAATCGATAGAGAATAATGAGAAATCTTTAAGAAATGATTTACAAAAATCTGAATCTTGTGTTGATAATTTTGATAATGAAATATGTTATTCATTAATATCGTCGACAGCAAAACCATCATCATCATCATCGATAACAAAATTATCAACAATCGATATCGATAGTAGTTGTTCAAGTATACCGATTGAAGTTATCGAAGATTTAGATGATAATTTAGGACATCATGGACATCAATCAATAATGTTGGCCGAACATATTGATTCATCAGGATTATTGAATTCAAACAACAACAACAATGATGATGATGATGTTGAAAATGAAGAAATAAATTTTGAAATTCGTTTAGAAAATTTAGATGATAATGCTTGTTATCAAATGACAATGAATATTCCAAAAAATCTATTGGAAACTGATGATGGTGATCAAAATGAAATCGATTGGAACAATGATGATGAACAACAACAACAACAACAACAACAGACAGAAGAAATCGGATTGGATCCAGTTGATGGGCAAGTAGAATTAATTTCCAATATTATGATTGAAAAGAATGATTTCCACTTGAATGAACCAATACCAAAAGAAGAAGAATCAAATCAACAACAAGAAATAATTTTTAATAATCCTAATGAACAGTCAGACGAAAACGAATGCAACAACAACAACAATGAAGAAGAACAAATCAACGACGACGACGATGATGATGATTGTTTAATTATAAAAGAAATTATTGAAAATTCAATAAAACAAAGTTCAAAAGTTATTGATGAATTAATCGATGATGATGACGATGATGATTATGATGATTATGATGTTGAAAGTTTAGAATTGATACAAGATGCTAATGAAATTTTGAAAATGTTACCATCATCATCATCGTCGTCGTCGTCGTCGTTGAATGAGATAAAATCCAAAGAAAAATATTATCAACGTTTACAACGATTAAAAAGACAATTAGAAATTCAATGTATGCCCGGTATGTCATTATGTTCGGATGAAAAAGTTCATCTTTCACCACCATTACCACCACAAGAACGTATATTTAATATTGGTGATCTGGTTTGGGGACCATTTGGTGATGTACGTTTTTGGCCAGGTAAATTAATGTCATCAAATGCTGATGATAATGATGATGGTGATAAGGTAAGATATTGATTATTTTTTGTTTCTGAAACTCAAAGTTTTTGGTTTCTTTGTTCCATAGCTAATTGTACAATGGTTTGGTACAAATAATATCTGTACAAATGTAATGGCAAAAAGTTTACGAACATTAACCGAAGGATTAGAAGCACATCATTGTGCAAAAAAACGTCATCGTAGTGGAAAACCAATCAATATTCAATTGGAACAAGCTATACAAGAAGCAATGATTGAATTGGATAATTCAACACCGAAATAATTATTTGTAAAAAAAAATTTTTATTTATCAAAGTGAAAGAAAAAATTTGTAATAAATTTTGTGTTTGTTTGTGTGTGTGTATGTATTGTGTTTATGACCAAAAAAAAAAAATTTCGTAGATGAAAAAAAATTGAAAATCCAAAAAAGCAAAAACAAAATAGAAAAATGTTTAGGAAAAAAAAATTGTCATGGTTTGTTTGGAAAAAGGAATCCAGATTTTTCAGATTTAGATTGCTTTCTTGCTATTATCCATAATTGGTCGACCATTTTGTTGTTGTTGTTGTTTATTTTTCATAATCATAACCGATAATCTTTCTTTTGTACGTTCTTTTTTCTTACGTTTTGATTCAGGCATTTTATCATCCAATATTTTTAATTCTTCTTGTGTAAAAACATAATCAAGTAATTTACGTATACCAAGTATTACGACCAACTATGTATGGGGTTAATGGAAAGAATTAGTTAATGGTTAATTTGATTAATTCATTTGAAATATTTACCATCAATGGAAATGTAATTGAAATTGGTTTCGATGATTTGATAACCCATAAAAATATAAAACAAATAACCTGTATGATGGTAAACATATGTACACGATACATTTTAACACGTCTTAAAAACATATAATCTGGTTGATATTTTTGTGGCATAAACATTATTGCAATACGATCCATAAACTAATAATTAATTCCAAATTGATTAGTAAAGGGTTAAAAATTGGAAAAACAATATAAACAAAACAAACCTGTGATCCTTGCAATGAAGTAACACCCATATAGAAAAAAACACCATAAAGTACGGCCATTGGTATACGTTGTAAAACTGGTGTAAAAAATATTGATAAACCACATAGAAGAAATATACCGATTTGGGTAACACGTTGTTCTCTAACGCCAAGAAATTTTGGCCGATCACCCGGTGCAGCCGTTTGTGATACCATTTTTAATGAATTTACATGTGTTATTGATAAAACAGTTGCAGCAACAAACCATGGCAGACCGAATATTGAACAAATACAAATCAATATTGATAATATGAATAGATCCAAATGATAACCGCATCCTTTCTGTATATTTTTGATTGTTTATCAGTGAGAAAAAAAAATCGCAATGAAAATCAACACCAAAAACAAACCTTTAATTTATTTTCTTTACGATTAACAATAACCGCAGTGATTTGTTGATCCATAAATATTAATATTGTAGCCAATGTAGCCGGTATGAATGCAGCAAATGGTAGCCATGTTGGATTTGCTTCGGCAAATGGTGATACTAGCCATGTTCTTGTCGGTAATGTTGGCTATTTGGAAAAAAAAATTCATTAACCGAAATTTACCAAAAAAAACTGATTGATCCGCTTTTGGACTTACTTTAAAATCATTCGGTACTTGAAGTTTTGGTGTTGGTAACCCAGTCAAATTATCAATAGCAGTCATAATAACAATAGCAATCGGAACGGAAAAATCGGAAAACATTTGTCGAATATTTGTTGTAAAAAATCTTGTTGTTTGAAATGATTTCAATTTTATCGATATAATATATGTAAATATTAATAATATGAATGAAAACAAGAATACATCTGGTGTATATTTATTATGACAACCCGAGCCATAAAGTATACCACCTAAATGTAAACAACGATTACGTAAACCATTATCACCATCAATTGTTATTGTATGATTTTGTTTATCAATCATATCCATTGTTATATTTAGATGATTATTCAATAAACATAAACATTCCATATTATTATCATTATTTGGATCATTCATTGGATGAAGATGTACGGGGAAATCACGATTAATTTTCAATAATTTTTCAATTGCTTTATACATAAATATTACTGATATAAGTGATGCAAAATTTTCTTCAGTAAATCGTGTTATATAACAAACAAAATAACTTAAATCGAAAGCAACAAATATCATTAGGATTGTTGCCGTCCATAAACCAATCCATAACCGAAGTGGTAGATAATCATAACCATATGTACGACAAAAATCATAAACAATTGTTTCGAATACTAATACCGGCCCGGTACTACCAAGAATTGTTAATGGTTGTCCACTAAACAACCCGTAAACAATACCACATAAACAACCACAAACTAAACTTTCCATTGTAGCAATATTATTACCGGTTGCATCACCTAATAAACCACCAAATGTTATGATTGGTGTTAGGCAGGCAAAATAAAGAAATACAATCGATGCAATGGATTGCATCGAAAGTGCATCAATAAAATCACTTTTATAATGTGGAATTTTTCGTTTAACATCGTTGATCAAACCACCAAACCATCTGGGCAAAAAAGAAAACAAAATGAAAATGAAAGGGGAAAAAAATAACATTCAAATCTACCTTCCTGAACGTACTAAACCCATTTGTTTACGTTCAATTTCTTCTTCATCATCTGAATCCATATTAATTTTATCATCAATCAAACAACCAAATGTATCATGTTGACGAAATGAAATAACTTTATCACCATTATCCAAGAAAAATGCCTTATTATAATATGATTGTGATGTAAAACTTTGGTCATTGTTGTTTACACCATTAACACTATTACCACCATCACTGATTGAACCATCATTCGAACCACTATTATTTCCAGTTGTAAATTGACATGATTCACGATGTAATAATGCTGATTCATGTAACATTTGTCGGCCACGATTTTTATTCAAAATGGCTGGTGTTTTTTCCGGTGGTTCAATACGGGTGGATGGATCCCATAAATTTGGTGGTAATATTGGTGATTCATTTAGGAAATCATCTAATGCCTGTATCAAGGCGCTGATATTTTGTGTTTTGAATGCAACTTGTCGAAAAATCTGGACAAAGAAAACAAAGAAAAATTCAATCAAAAATCAATGAAAACCATCGATTAACAAAAAAACTAACCAAATCGGACATTAATGTTCCTAATGCACGACCAATTTGTTCATAATTATTTAGGCCGGTTGTTGAATTCATTTTTGGTCCCAAATAAATGTAGATAAATTTTGTCGGTATTGATACTTCGGTCATATTACCCAATACGGTAGCCGTTTGTAAACGTATAAATCCGGAAATTGGTGATTGTAGAAAATCAACTTCAGCAATCAGTATATTATTCGAAACAACATTATCCGGTAATTTTCGCATAAAAGCATCATTGAACTTTGTTATTTAAAGCAGCAGCAGAAAAAAGAAAATTAACCCCTTGTTAAATCAAAGGGAGATTTTTTAAACTTTACCTTATAATTATCATCTTTGACATCTTTGACATCTTTATTATTGTTACCAACATTTTGTAAATTAGCAATCGAACCATTTTTTGAATTATTATTCGAAACATTTTCCTCCGAATCGGATCGGGAATTGGAATTGATTTCATTTTCATTGATTTGTACTGCTTGATTGATTTTTGCTACATTCAATTGGGGGGAAAAATCAATCGATCAATCAATCGAAGAAAATCAATGAAAAACCAGCTTACTATTGGATCCGGAAATTAATTTCAAAAAATTATTTGATGATTGTTGTCGCATATCAGCTAATGAACGCATTAATGAACGTTTTGTTTGAAATAAATGTAGCTTTTGTAATGATAATAAATTGGCAATATGTTTAGATTCTTCAGCTGTTACCATATTTTTTGTACGTAATATACGACAAAATTCATCAACTAATTGATTTAATGATTCACTTTGTGAATCAAATATAACAACACCATTACGAAAACTATCACGTAATTCTTGAAATGCAGCAACATTTACTGTGGATACATATGGTTTTGACCATCTTGAACCATTTGCTTCAACATTTTCTTCATATTTTACCCATCTTTTTGGATTCATCAGTAAGGAAAAAATCAATTCAAAAAATCAAAAAATCAAAGATCAGAGATCAAAGATGAACAATCAAAAAAACAAACCTTGCAATTTCACGCCAAGCAGGTCCATCTTTTGATTGACATAAATGTGATAATTCACTAAAAACGGCAATTTCTTCATCTTGTTGATCCGATGGATTCGACGTATTCAATGGATTAATATCATGATGATGGTGGTGGTGGTGATGTGAATTTTTTCGCTGCTGCTGCTGTTGCTGTTGTGTGGATGATGTTTGATTCTCAACAGGATGCGGTGGATGATCTTCAGGATTATTTTTTGATGATGATGATGATGTTTTCATCACTACACCTTGATCATCACCTGAATCATCAGGATTCATGATTAATAATTATGATGATGATTTATGATGAATGAAAAAAATCAAAGTCTTGCTGCTGCTGCTGGTTTGCTAAAATGACACGAATCAAGTTTTTTTTTTGTTGTGTTGCGTCGACGAATGATGAATGAATGAATGATGACATCAAACAAACAGAAAAAAAATACCAACAGCAACCAAAAAAAGAAAAAACGCATCAAACAAAAATCAAAAGATGATATTCAAAAATGTTCATCTATTTTATATGGAAGAACAAACAGAGAAAAGAGGGAGATTTTAAAGAAAAAAATTTGATCAATTTTTTTGATTGATTTTTGGTTTTCAATTTCCAATCAGAGAAAATCAAATTCGTTTGTTTTCAAACATCAAATACAGGAAGGATTTGATTCGAAGTAACAAACAACCTGTGTGTGCTGGTGTGTGTATGATGTATCCAATTCCAATGTCAAGTCAAAATGTAACAATAGCTGTCAATTTTTTTTCGTTTGTAACTTTGTTGATGTTGTTGTTAATTTGTCACCAGAAACCATCATTTGTAACAAAACAAAAAGTGAAATAAAATCTCATCTATAATTCTGTATACAAGGTTAATCAATGAATGATGATTTCATTTCATTTTTTTGTTCAATTCAAACATAAAACGTATTTGTACAGAAATTTTTGGTTTCTGGTTCAAAGATTCACAGTCAAAAAAAAAAAGTTTTTTTTTTGTTTTCAAATATCAAATCAACACAGTGAGAAAGAGAAAAAGTCAGAAAACAATGTGTTTGTGTTTGTGGATAAATCATCAATCAATCAATCACAAAAAAATGATTAATGTGATGAATTGAATAACAAACACGCACACACAATGAATGAATGTATGAATTTTGAAAGTTTTATTCAATTCAATATCCACCTGTTGCACACAAATGTTACGATTGCTGTTTGTTGTTGTTGTTTTCAAATGTCATAATCAATGAATTTTTTTTTGAATGAAAATGATGATTTCGAAATTGTTTGTCATTGATGTTTTGGTTTTTTTGGTGGAAATTGCATATAGAATTTTGATTTGGTTTGCTATCAATTTCTATTTTCTATTTTTTTTTTTTTTTTGATTTGTTAATCAATCAATCGATCGATTGATCGATCGAGGGTTCAAATCAAATTTTTGTTTGTTGTGAAAATTCATTTAAAAAAATTTTGTTCAGGAAATGATTTCTGTGAACAAAATTGCTAAGAAAATTTCCGGATTTTTTTTTGTTCCTTAAACAAACAAACAAGCAGAAATAACTGGATGAATCCAGATTTTTCTTGGATCCTGGGCAGTTTTCTTCCCCCTTCCATAATTTAAAAATAAATATTTTAAAAATTTTTTTTCTAAAAACAAAAAACGCAGACAATAATTATCGAACGAAATTGATTGGATTTTGCAAAACTTTAAGACAATTCAATGCTGGCTGGCTGGGCTGAATTCATCAATTTTTCTGAAAAATTTCATTTTTCATTTTCGTCACCTTTAATTACAGTTAATCATTTTCATTTGGGCAAAAAAAAATGATTTTTCGAAAAACATTTTTGGTTTTTGGAAATTTTTTTTTCGTTTTTTTCCAAGTGTAATTTTGAGTGATAATTAATAGTATTTGATGATAATCACACAGTTTGGCTGTAATAATTTTTTTTCGATGACTGTGTTTACACCGGCCATTGATAAATGTTGTTGTTTGCAACTTTTTTTTCGAAAGAAAGAAATTTTTCTAGAAATGTTTCGAAAATCCAAAAATGTTTGTTTGTTTCGCCAATTTAGTTATTTTTTCGACCAGAAAAACATTGGATTTTTTCTGGTGATAAACAAATCAATTTTGTTTATCAATTCATCATTATATAAACTAAAAAATTTGCAGAAACTTTTCGGGAAAAAACAATCAATGACATTTTTTTTCCTGTAAACTTTCCCAATTTTCTGTTAACAAATCAATCAAATTTTAAATAACCCTTTCTTTTCAATCAGGAAGCAATCATTTTAGAGATTTTTTTTTCAGAAAAAAAAAATTTAAAAATTCCAACAAAAATTAGGTTAACTGAAATACACACACACACACACACCACCACGTGTTTATTTCATTCCCTTCTTATTGATAAGATTTGTTGTTTTTTGTAAATAAAAAACATTATAATCGTAAAAAAAAGTACAAACGGGAATTCCAGCTTTAAAAAAATCTTATCCATCTCTTCTCTTCTCTTTTCGATTTTTTCTCTGATTTAAATGATTGCAATCAGCCATTTGAAAAATCATTATCATAATTTTTTGTTTTTGCTTCGTTCAACGATTTGAGAATCTGTTGTGTTGAATTTGAAGAGCTAAAACGAACAACAGGTTAGGATTTTCGTTTCTTTCGTGTTTATCATCATTTGTTGTCAAATAAATAACGAAACAAAAAAAGAAAATCAATGTTGTCGTCGTCGATTGATATTGTGTTGACCTCGAAAATAATGATGATCATCATCATCATCTTTAAATGGATTTTTTTTTCTTTTCTTCTCTGCTGAACAACAAACTGAAACAAATATCGTCTATATTTTAGTAGTAGACCAAAGATAGATCACAATGTAAAATCTTTTTTCGTTTACGGTTATTTTTAGGTCATTATCATTCATTCATTCATTTTTCACTGGAAAACTTTCTTTGAAAAAAAATTTAAAACTTTTCGTTTTTTTTTGTTGTTGTTGAAAAAACCTTTAAAAATTGAATCATTATGTCATCTCCTTGATGATATTTTGTTGATGGTCATTTTGATTGATTGAAATATCACTTTTTCATCAAGTCATATCATCAATCGTGTTTATCATTTGATCAAAAAATGACAAAACATGATTTCATCATGTTTTTTGATTGATTGATTGATTGAATACGATTAAGATCATCATCATCAATAATATATACTTGGCATTGAAAATGTCATTATGTCATTAATTGAACAAAATCAAAAGCAAAAAAAGAACATCAAGCCAAATCCGCTAAGTAACATGGTTATTTTCGTTTTTCCACAGTAAAAAAAAGAGAGAGAAAAAAAATTCAAATTATTTTTTTTGGCGGGATTTTCAAAAAAAAGTTTCAAATCAATCAATCAAATCAAATCAATAAAATCCATTTTTTGAAGGTCATGGTAGATTGTAAATGTATTTACTTACTTTTTCTCATTAAATAACGTGTATATTAAATACAGTGTCAATGTCAGTGTTGTTGGAATGTGCTTGTTGGAAAAACCAAAAACATTTATTTATATTTTCCGTTTTCTCTTCAAATGTTTTTTTTTTCGCTTTTTGCTTTCTTTTGCTTAATTATCATTATTCGTTTTAAAGAAATTGAAAGAAAAAAAAACTGTCAAACTGTTAGATTCATCAGATGTTAATGGTTTTCTATTGTAATTTGATTAAAAAATTTTTGATTTGAAAAAATCAATCAAAATAAATAAATAAAGAAAATGATAATGATTTTTGCCATGAAAACCCTTTCTTTTCACTGTTATTTTTACCATTTATCATTATAACTCTTTTTGAGAAAAAATGAAAGTTTTATGCGATTTACGTTTCGTCTGAAAAAAAAATGTTAATCATCATCATTATCATGATTAATCCACCCTCAACATCATTTTTTTTTCGTGAATAAATTTTTCATTTTTTTTTCGTGAATAAATTCCTGTTTCTTTTTGAAAAGTTTCTTATTGACTTTCGAAATCCAACAAAGATTTCAAAAAGAAATTAGCAAATCAAAATTCATCGATAGGGCAATTGATTGGAAAAGTGAAAATTTTTTCTACCTTTATTTCCAAAGCGATTTTGGGAAAAAAAAACTTTTTCCATCGACTAGATGTTGTTGTTGATGATGATGATGATATCACACCTTTTAAAACGAAACACACTGTTGAAACAAACGAAAAATAAAATGTAAAGTTTTTTTTCAAGAACAATTCCAAAAGAAATTGATAAATTTCTTTGAATGAAAATTCATTATTTGATGATTATTCATGATTGCTGGATGGATTTTTGGATGTTTTGGATTTCAAATTGAACACACACACACAAACGGACAGAAAGGATTATCACTTTTTTCTTGTTTACGGGCAGTGATTTTTTTCTTACAAAAAAAAACGTTAATCATCATCAATGGATGATAATCGATCGAATGAAAATGATCAATCGATCTATCGATTGAATCGAATCAAACAGCAGAGCCAACAAAGAAAAAAGTGCAGAAGTAATTTTTCTCTTCTCAAAACTTTTTTTTTCTTCCAAATCCTATTCATAGAAACGTTTTTTTGAAAAGATTTTTTTCCAAAAAAAAAAGACAAAACAAGTGAGCGATTGAAAGAGACCAATATTTGTAGATTTTGAAAAAAAAGAGTGACAAGTGAAAATTGGAAAAGAAAGTTTTTAAGTTGAAAAAAAATTTTCCGATAACAAAAAACAAACCAAAAATATTATACAGGTGTAAAAAACAGCCAAACTTTTAAATAGAGATGCCAAATATATGTCAAAAAAAAAATATTGTTACAATTTTGCTAGTTTACCTGCTTCAGATCATAATATCATCAATTTTATGACATTATTTGTTTGACATTTACAGTGTTTTTTGTTCTGAATTTATTTCATTTCAAAATATAGATCATCATTTGGACAACAACTATAGTGGTGGACTAGATATGGATGACATGATTGTTTTCTATTTTACGGTCAATATTGTTTGATTTGATTGAAAAAAAAAATTTACCCGAAAAACAAACACACACCAGGAAATGTCCGATAAAAATCGGAAAAATATCTGGAAAAAAACACACCTGATTCGCGATCATCATCATCATCATTTTCTTGGATCATTGACTTTGGTGCGTGTGATCGAAATATGCTGTTTTTCATGTGTTTGTTGAATGGAAATTTTTTTTTTGCTTTGCTTTGTCGAAAAAAGATTTTGAATGTCATCAGACAAACAAAAAATATCGATTTTCGTACACGTTCATCATCAATCAATCAATCAATGTCAATCGATATGTGTGTAATGTATCAATAGATCGATCGATCGATTGATTGATTGATCAAATAATTATTAATCAGATCAATTTTCCAATTGTCTTTTTTTTTGGTTGTTATTCAAACAACAAAAAAAAGTCCTTGTGATGAAACTGGTTAAAAAAAGATTTGCGGCTGAAAGAAATGAAAAAAAAACACTCAAGGATTTGATTGACAAATGATATATCAAATTCCAGAAATCAAATGACAAATATTCAATGATTTAATATTTCCGGTAAACTTTCTCGTCGTTATTATTAAATATTGATAACAAAAAAAACAGCGAAACAATAAAAATATAGAAAAAACAAAGGATTATGAAATCAAAAGAATAAAGTGAAAAAATTATTTTTGTTTTTTGATTATTGAAGTAATCATATTTTGATCAAATGAATAATGTGTAATACCAGCATCTTTAGCTAATGATGAAAATATTGATGAACGATTTGATAGCAAAGTTTTTGGTTGATCAAATTCAGCAACATTACCAGCATCCAATACTAGTACACGATTTGAATCCATAATTGTATGTAAACGATGTGCAATTGTTAATATTGTACAATGGGAAAATTCTTTTCGTATTGTTGTTTGTATCAAAGAATCAGTTTCAAAATCCACTGCTGCTGTTGCTTCATCCAATATCAAAACATTGGTACGTCTCAACAATGCACGTGTTAAACAAAATAATTGCCGTTGGCCAACAGAAAAATTATCACCACCTTCATTAACATAATGATCAAGACCTAAATCTAATGTTGAAACAAATGATTTTAAATGTGATAATTCCAGACATTTCCATAATTGTTCATCACTATATTGTTCGAATGGATCCAAATTGAAACGTATTGTACCCATAAATAGTACAGGATCTTGTGGTATGATGGTAAGTCTTGAACGTAATTTCTAAAGAGAAGAAAATTTTTGGATAAATTTTGATTTTAACATTGAGTAATATGTGATGACTTACATGTAATCCAAGTTTCGCTATATCGATATTATCGATTATAATTCTGCCTTGTGCTGCTTCAATCAAACGAAACAAACCTAATGTTAATGATGATTTACCAGCACCGGTACGGCCAACAATACCGATTTTTTCCCCAGGTTTAATATTAAGATCAATACCTTTGAGGACAAGATCTAAACCAGGACGATAACGTGTTGCATAATCATCCATATGAATCGAACCATTTGATGGCCAATTTTCCTGTAAACATTTATCCTCATCCGTATACCAATCAGCTTCTGGTTGAACATTGATATATTCATCAATACGTTCAACAGAAACAACATTGTTTTCAAATTCAGCTGATGAACGTACTACTTGATTCAATGACATTGTTATATTCAATGCATATGATAATGAAAGACCAATTTGACTGCCACTCAAACCATTACCATCAGTATTGATTAATTTCATCATTGTTGCAATGAATGCAGCCGAAAATATTAATAAATTTGCAAGAAATTCTAAACGAATTAATAACCAACAATCAGCAACTTGACAAGGGTAAAAACATTGAAAATTTTGATCAACACGTTCATTCGATTCAGCGATAAAACGTTCATCAGCATTGAATGCTTTGATTGTTGATACACCCATTAATGTTTCGGAAAAATGTGTAAATATTGGTGAACGTGATACGGATTCAATACGTTTCAATTGACGACTAGTACAAATATAAAAACGTTGTATCAATGCATATACAACTATGAATGGTATTACAAATACAAGAAATATTGGTGTTTGAAATGTAATGATGAATAATGTTGCCAAAACATTCATCGTATGAAACAGGTATATTCTATGAAAATGGATTAAGAATTTTTTTATAGAAAAAAAATCAAATCAATCAAAAATCATATTGATTAGAAAACTAACCTAATATAAAGTGACATATTATTATCTAAAAGATCCATATCACGACTAAAACGATTAATAATTCTACCTAATGGTGTTGTATCGAAAAAATACATTGGTGCATGTACAATTGCAGATAATAAACGTTGATGTAGAATACGTGATGAATGTAAACAACCCATTACAATTGATGACCAACCAATTGCAATAAATAATAATTGCAAAATACCAATACCAAGAAATATCCATAATTCATAACCACGATCATGTTGATGATGATCAATATAATCAGTCCAAAATGATAGCCAAAAATTTGCACCACTATTCGATATAATGAATAATGAATAACCCGTTATAATCAATATGATCCATTTGATTGTTATTGAATGAAAAAATTTCTTATAAACCGACCAACTAATCAAACCGGTTTCAATTGATTCGGATTCGATTAATTTTCCTATAGGAATTTTTTCCTGTTCTTCTTCCAATGATTCAAGTGTACTTATTGATGATAATGATGCTGTGTCGGATAATAGTGAATCTGATGTCATTTGACGATGAAATCTTGGTCGTTGATGATGATGATGATGATGGTGGTGGTGATGTTCAATATGATCCGAAATTTTTGAATGTTGTCGATTAATTGAATTTCCATTTGGAATATTTTGATGTTGATCATGATTTGGATGATAATTTTCCATTAATTCTTTAAATGTTTCATTTTCTTTAAATAATTTTTGACAACTTCCCACAGCAATAATATTACCATTTTTCAGAAGAATTACTTCATCAACTAATGGTAAAACATATAATGCATTTGTAACTAATATTCTTGTTTTTTCACGTAATATTCCTTGATTTGAACTGATTACTGATTCAAAAATATGTTTTCCAACATGACTATCAACTATGAATAAATGGATTGAATGAATTAATCGATTAAGGAGAAAAAAAATCAAAAATTTACCTGCTGAAAGTGGATCGTCAAACAGATAGATATCAGCATCTGAATAACATGCACGTGCAATACTGATACGTTGTTTTTGACCACCCGATAAATTAATACCTTTTTCACCGATTTCAGTTTGATCACCTTGATCTAACATTTCTAAATCAGTTTTCAATGCACAAGCATTTATACAACGATCATATCGTTCCTGATCAAATTCTTTACCAAACAGTATATTATCTCTAACGGTAAGATTTTGTATCCATGCTTGTTGTGAAATATATGCAATACGTAAATCTTTACCGATGATAACCGTACCATTTTGTTTATGCATTTCACCAAGTATTGCATTCAAAAATGAACTTTTTCCCGAACCAACTTGTCCAACAATTGCCCATAATTTTCCTTTTGGTATTCGTACATTAATATTTACTAATGTAGGAATCTGTTGCTGTTGTTCCCATGAAAATGATGCATTTGTTAAACGTATAGCATCCGTTTTCATTGGTCGTCGTCGAACATAATCTTCTAGTTCAGGTGCATTCAAAAAACGATTAATTCTTTTCATCGATACAATTGTCTTGGATTATTTTGAGAGAAAAAGAATGGTTAAAAGAATTTCCATACAAATTATTTTAACACAAAAAAAACTTACAAGAATCAATGATGTCATAACATTAGGTAATGCTGATAATGGAACTCTTAATAAATTGAATAATGCAATCGTAACGAATGCTTTTTTCGATGTTAAAATCATACCGGTTAATTTAGTATAAACAGCAAATACCAAAAATGTAATTAAAAATGGTGATGTAATAGCAACAATAACAAATATTGTTGTTAATAAACCGGCCATACGAATACGTTTCAATTCAATTGAACGAATACGAATAATATTCTGTATAAATGCTTGTTCCCATGCATAAAGTTTTAATACTTTAATACCATTCAATAATTCATTGATTGCTTGTAATCGATGATCTTTTTCAGCCATTTGTTTGACTTGTATTGATTTAATTTTACGTGTTATATAACCTTGAAATGGTATTAATAAAAACATTAATAAAAATCCACCTGATGCTGACCAACCCATTTCTTCATATAATAAATAAAAACCAATTGTTATCATTATTGGTGATGTCCAAATATAATTTGCATATCGAACTAAATCAATAAATCTTTGTGAATCAATAGCCATCAGATTAACAATATCACCGGTATTATAATCTTTTCTGGAATCAGTTGCCAATACTAATGATTTACGATAGATGGCACCAATCAATGTTGAACGAATTCTTAATGAAAGAATTGAAAATCGATGAAATTGATATAATGCTGACCAACTTTGTATCATATTTATAAGGAAAAAACCAAATGAATAAAGTATACCATGCCATAATCTTGTATCATTACTTGTTGTATATTCAATTAATAATTTCAGAATAATTGGATTTGCTAATTGTAAAAGGTCGGTAATTAAACGTCCCGCTGCCGGAAATAGTAGATATTTCCAATACATTTTCATTAAAATTGTCCAAAGATTACAATTTAATGGTCGATGTTTTATTTGTTCATCATCTTGATCTTGATTATCATCATCATCTTGATCACCGTTGCTATGAACGATTTGCTGTTGTGGATTGGATTTTGTTGTTGTCGTCGATTGAATGGATGTATATTTAAAGAATAAATTCATTAAATATGAACATGAATCATGTTTACGTGATAACCATAAATCATTACGTTGTAATGAACGACGCCAACCTAATGTTACTAATGAATTAAACCACCAAAACACTAATCTTGATGGTATTGATGATGAATCACGTGGACAATGTTTTATTTTCATTGTTGTTGATGATGATTCCATTTCAACTTCCAATGGATTACGATCACCAAATGAACAAAAAATGAATAACATTATCTGTGTTGTTAGCTTTACAGGTAAATAAATCCAATGTTCTAATGGACGATATTCTAATGCAAATGGTATTGTTAAAATATTAAATAAAGTGGTTAAAAGTAAATAAAACCAAACAACACCACCATTAACAAAACCATATTTTCGTTGTAAATGAAGATAAATTATTAGTAAAAGATAACCAAAAAATGTTAACCATAATGCCAAAATATGTGCCGTACTAACATAATTATTATTTACATTTGTTTGATCCATAAATCGATAGATAATCAAATGAATAGCATGTATAAATTGAATTATAGCCATTAAAATGGCTATTAACATTCGCATTACATTATAACGATTCCAAGGGATTGTTGGTCGATCTGATTGACGATAATCATATATTGTATATGGTAAATTTATTATTAAAAATATTATCGGTGGATATATTAATGCTGTGTTTAGAAAACAAGGTGTTAATCGGGGTCGATCAGTATTCCAACATTCATTATAATCCTAAAATAGTGAATTGAATGATAAGAACTTTCCGAACGAGAACCAAAAAAAAAAAGAAAAAAAAAGGAATTTTCAAAAATATTTACCCAAAATTTTGTTTTACAAATTGATGAAAATAAATTTTCAATATCAAAATCTGATGTAATGTTCGACATTTTGTTTTTTCTTGTTCCAAAATCAACAATTTAAAAAAATCGTAAACAAAAAAAATTGAAAAATGTGTGTGTGTGTTTTTTTTTTGTGGTAAATGAAAACAAATTTCAAGTATTTTGTTGTTGTTTCCCTTTAAGAAACATTTTTATCCTTTTTTTTCGTTGCCAAAAAAAATCAAGATAATTTTTTTTTAATTAATTAATTTTTGATGATGATGATAAATGATGACGCAAATCTATCTAATTAGTAATGTATTTTTTATTTTCTGGTTATTGTTGTTATTGTAAAGATGTGCCTAAAAAGTGATTAAATCACTAGTACTTAACAACAAAAATAGCCATTACCGATATGATTATCTCTCTCATTAAAAAAAATAAAGAAGATAGTTAAACAGTTTAGATTAGATTTTTTTGAAAAGGCCAGATTATCTTCTTCTTCTTTTTTACCTTCCAAACAATTATCGAGGTTATTTAGATGTTTTGGCAAAAATGTTGCCTTTATGCTTATAGCCTTTCCATTTTTAAATTTTGATTACAAATGAAATTGTCATTAAAAATATATATATAGTTTATTGATGATAATCAAAAACTTTTTGTTATCTTAATTGTTTTGTGTGACCGTCTTTTATCATCATCGTCATCAATTAATTAATAAGGAAGGATGATAATAACAATAATGTCCAGATGTAGTTATTTTTTTTTAAATATAAAATTTGATTATAAATTCAATTGAAATCAAATCAAATCAATAACAGGGAAAAGAAAATTCCTTAGTTTTTTTCTCTCGTTGGAATGCATGGATGGACGAAATATGTTTACATGTCTATACATGACATTCACGGACCCCGAAGAAAATTGTTTAAAATGATGAATAAACAAATCAGTGGAGAGAAACTAAACTAAACTAAACTAAACTTAACTAAACTTGTGTGTTATGTTTGTATTATCAAGAAGCAAAAAAGATTTTAAATTTACAAAAAAAAAGTTTATAATATAAATTGATTGATTGATTGGATTTTCCATTGACTAACTTGACTTTACTTGACTTGACTAACAAACTAAATAAATAAATTTTTTCGAGAAAAAAAAAGATCTACATCCAACAACAACAACCGAAAAAAACACAATGGATTATAAAACAACAACAACAACAACAAACATATGGTAATAATAATCAATGACATTTGGAAGTTTTCGTTTCTTTGACTGCCAAGTTACACTGCCACCAATTAGCTAACTAACCAAAAAAAAAGTTAGATGATAGAAAACACTTGTTTTTTTCTTTTCTTCGTTGGTTGAGATTTTGCAAAAAAAAAGTCGAAATTCTAAACATTTTTGTTTCGTTGTGTTAAATACGATTAAAAACATATAATCATAACATTAAACGATCGATTTTTTTCAGTTCAAATCAAACCTAAATCATCATCTGAAAAGAGAGAAAAAAAACGAAGAAAATATTTATTGATTTGTTTTGACAATGATAACAATATTACCAATATTCATTGATTATGATGATGATCCGACAGGCAGATGTTGTTGTTGTTGTTTATTTCATTTGAACGGATTTTTGACTTACGAAATTCTTATTTGAATATTTTTAAAGATTTTTGTTTTTCTTAGGGTGGCTAATGGCTGATGGATGTTGCAAGCAAAAAAAGTTTCTTAATTAACCAAATTTAATGTAAAGGATGATGATGACTAAAAGTCAAGGATGTTTTCTGCTTTTTTCTGAAACAAAACATGACATGTCACATTTTCTGAAGAAAATTTTGATTGCAATTTCCTTTTTCCGTTAGTTTGTTTCAGAAAACTTTTTTGTTTTTTGATTATGCAAACATAGTGGGATTGGAAATTCAAGGTTTCGCAGGTTGGAAAAATTCATTCATCCATTTAGTTTTGTCTTTCTGGTGAGAAACTAGACAAAATTCATTTCATTTGTTGCGGCCATTTAAATTCAGTTTTCATTTTCAATTTTTTCATCAAATCGAAACGACACGATCTAAAACGAACGAACGAAAAAAAAACATGAATTTTATTCGGGTATGTTTTCTTCAACTTACTTTTAACGATGAAAAATCCTACTTTTTTCTTGTTTTCCGTCGATTTATAGATTATAAGTATTTTGATGGCTGGATTAATGATGACAATCGGATTATCGGATGCTAATCCAGTTGTTGCTGGTGGTAAAGTCGGTCCACATGGTGGTGGTTTTACCAGCGGTTTTGCTGTTGGACGTTCAATTGCATTAGGACCGGGTGGTAAAATAACCGGTGGTGGTTTTGGGCCATTTTTTGGTGGTATACCATTTTTCTTTCGAAAATGATTTTTTGAAAAAAAAAATTTTGCTTTCATCATCACCGTGAAATGAAATAAGATATACTCTTGATGTTTTTTTTTGCTGAAAAAATGACTATTTTAAAATGAAATTAAAAAAAAAAAGTTTTTCAAATTGAAATAAAATATTTTTCATTGAACCAAATCGAACGACAACAACAAAAAAAAAGTTGCCGCTATTTTTTTCGAATGAAAATGTTCCCTGGAAATGTTTGATCGAACGCGCGCGGTCTTTTTTTCGGATTCGATTCGAACCAGAAAAAAAGTAGGGTAATTTTCATGGAACCTTGACGACATTTTTTTGTGACTTTTTGAACTTTTTTGTTTTTTTGTTTTCATCATCATTATCAAGAAGAAGAAAAAAGCCTGACGAATCTTTGTCTTTAGTTTTTTTTTGTTGTCTAATTAAACACATGCATTGCAAGTTTAGAATGAAAATCTCGACCAACCGAATGACAATTTGACCGAAAACATTCATTTTTTTAACTTATTCATCGACGATTCAAAAAAAACGAAGAAGAATTATTATTATTGTGAGCAGATGAGCCCCAAAACGAAAAACCAAACCATATGGATATCAAATTACACGTTATATATCGTCTAAATAGAACAAAAAGAAGATCCAAGGTCTTGACATTTATTTTCGAAAAAGAAAATAATTAAAAGTAAGTTTCAAACATAAAAAAAATACGCAAGAAAAAACTAATGAGAAGTTTTTCTTCTGAAAGGAAGGAAGAAAAATGGACAATTTTTGAAAGGAAAATTTTTCGAAAAAAAAGAACAAAAAGAAAAGAAAAACTTTGAAATTCAATCATCAATTTAGCGATCAAACCCAAAAAATGATAAAAGAATAAGATTATTTCAAAGAAAGATCACCCTAATCACCTAATGGTTTCTACATCCAAAAAAAAAGAACTGATCTTTAATAAACTTCAACAAAGATGATTAACATGAAGATTTTTTTACCGGAACTACTATAGACTGTCATTGTTGTTGCTTGCTGCTCTTTGACTTTTGATTTTAATCAACATCACACATTTACAAGACAAGACAAGATATTAAGTGTGACCTACGATTCGACCCAACTGATGAACACTGGTAGCCTAAATGTTTTTTTTTGTTTGTTGAAAGTTTAGATTCTGTTTCGGTTCGTATGGTTTTCTTCATCATCATCATCATCTTCAGCAACAACAGTTTTTGCTCTGCTAATAATTCGACCTTGAAGTCTATGACGACGACCAAAACCCATAACAGTTCATAGTTGGATGAAGAAAGATTTAAAGATATTATGAAAAACGGGAGAAATCTTCATTCATTCATTTTGTTTAATTTTATTTTAAACATTTTATTTTTAAAATAAACTTGCAAGAAACAAAATGATGAAGATGAAGATTTAAAAACTATTTCTGCAGCTGTGTGTGTGTGGGTGGATGATAGTTGATGGTTCTGGTCATTCATTTCATTTTAGCCATCGTCACTAATGATCATTCAGTTTTATGAAATCTTTTTTTTTCTGTAAAAAAAAAAATTTTATAGCACCAAAAAAAACGGATAAACATTTCGAAAAGTTTTCAACATTTTCAACATGGACAAAGTAAAAAAAAAGTGAGGAAGGAAAAAAATGGTCATTTTCAAATGATGTTTTCAAAATCTTTATAAATAGATTTTTATAAGTTTTTTTTAAAGAAAAAAATCCATTTTTTTTTATTTTAAAAGAAAAAAAAAATTTACAAATTCATTAATAATTAAATTACATTCCAATCAATTGATGATCGATTGATTGATGACCATTATGATTCATATGATTCATATGATGATGATAATTGATTAACATTGGATCATCCATTGTCACGGCCACTGTTGTTGTTGTTGCAGCCGATGTTGGTATCATTGTTGTTGTTGTTGTTGTTGTATCAGCTTGCATACGCCACATTGAAAATGCATATGATATAAATGTATCAATCGTTTTTGATGTATCGATCAATGATTGATTATTATTATTATTATTATTAGGTAATCGATTTAAATATGATAATGATTGTGAATTTGGTGATAATGACGATGATGACGATAATGATGATGATGATAATGACGTTGGTGAATGATGTTGTGGCATTATCATTGGCATTGGATAATGATCAACATAATGATCATCATTTGGTAGATTAAATTGTTGTTGCGGTTGCGGTTGCTGTGATGGTACGGTTATCATTGATTGATGATGATGATTGTTGAATTTTTTCGATGATGATGATGATAATGAATTTAATTCATAAAAACTTGGTAAACGATCATTATTATCAAAACAAATTGATGGTTCTTGTTGTTTTAATGGTTGTTTTGGTGGTTGATCGTTGATCATTGATGGTGGTTGTTGGTCATGACAATTTTCCGATGATAACATCTATTCGATTTGGATTGGAAATTTTTAAAATTGAAATTTTCTTTGTTTTGGTTTTTTTGAAGAAAAAGAAAATGAAAAAAAAACTTACCCAATCTAAAAATTGTATATAACGTGATGCCAATTTTAATGTTTGAAATTTACTTAATTTATCTGATGGTAATGTTGGTATTAATTGTCTTAATAGACCGAATGCTTCATTCAATGATTTTGTTCGTAAACGTTCACGTACATTTGCATTAACACGTTGTTCTTTTAATGAACTTTTTGTTGATAATGATGATGATGATGATGATGATTCTGAATTTTGTTGATCCACATCATCATCATCATCATAGTTGCCATCAACATTGCCATCCAAAAATCGTTGCTCATCACCATTATTACCGATCATCATCATTGATCGATAATAATCAAATTCTTCATCCATCCGTATTTTTTCATTCGAATTGATTATTTCAGATTTTATCGATTGTTGTTGTTGTTGATAATGATTTTGATGGGGGTTTTCATAAACCTCATCATTTTCGGATTTTATTTTTTTATTCGATTTTCGTTGTTTACCACCACCACCATCACCATTATCATCTTCTTTTGAATTTTTTCGTTTCAATTTTTTCAATTTTTTACCATTTTCGGCCACCACCAGATCATCGTTTGCGGATTTTCGTTTTGATTTTGTTGTTGGTTTCGTCATCTTCATCGTTGCGGTTGCATCCAAATCAATAAATTCAGTTTTTATTTCACCATTGACATTGATATTTTCGTTGTCCATTTCGATAAAATTACTATTCATTGAAAAAGATTCGAATCCAAATGTGATCGTCCTGGATGATGATGGAGTAAAAATAGCCTGAATTTTGCAGAATCTTAAATACGAAAAAAACATTCGAATCTTCGAACAATATGAAAGTACCGCCCATTGATGAAGAAGTTGAAGAAGAACGAAAAAACCGCCCATTCTTTGTTGCCAAAGTAAACGAGAAAAAAAATGATCATCATCAACATCGAAGATGATCATCGACGAGACATGATGGCTGGCGAGGTAGTGTCTGTCTGTATGACATTGTTACGGACGAAATGCAAAAAAAAAATTTCGAAGAAAATAATTCGAAATTTCGTGAGAAAAAATGTACAGTTATATTATCGATGGCTATGGGAATATAATTTCGACATGATTTTCATATTTTCGACTACAATTTGTTTATTTTGTTTATTTTGGTTGGGGTTAATCTTTTATTTATCACCTTTGATATGCATGCATACGGTTATTAAACAATTATCAATTCTATTGATTGATTGATTGATTGATAATTGATTAAGTGACCAGGTTTTTTTTCTTTGTTTATTTGATGTTTGCCGCTTTTGGTTTACCCTTTTTTTTGAGGGGGTTATCATCATAATCAATAACTCTTTCGTTTTGTTCAGTTAAGTTAACAGACGACGACGGGTCAATTTAAACTGACGGCGACAATATATGATCAATGTTAAATGGTCTAGACTTGATTTAATGATTTAGGATGATTGTCACCTGTGTCAATATATATAAATTTTGTTGAGAAACATATGTGTGTGTGTGTGTGTGGTTGATTTGAATATGAAAAAAAATTGTTAATTAAATAAAATTTAGGAGAAAAAAATTGATTGATAAATAATAACATTATCAGATTGAAAAATTTTAAAAAAAAAGTCAGAATTTATAGTTGAGTTAGGTTAGGTTGATGACTATATGACCAATAGTTCAGTTAGGTTAGGTTAGGTTAATGACTATATGACTATATGACTGTGATTCATAGTTGAGTTAGGTTAGGTTAATGATTATGATGAATGTGGAAATTTTCTTGTAAACATTAAATGTTTAAAATAAAAAAAAAAGTTTCTGAAAATCAATTCATCATCGGTCATGCGCTTTTATTAAATAACAAGCGAGTGTTTTTTTCTTTTCTTTTTTTTTTTTGATGACAATTCCAAGATTTTTGTTAACCTCATTGACAACAATAATATTGATAATCATTTTCTAAAAAAATGGGTAAAATAGATGAATTTTTCATTTGAAAAGACTTCTTTTAATTCTATATTTTGATTTTTTTATAAAGCTGTATCATTAGGATTATCATGTATAATATCATCATCATTATCATTGGTTATAATGGCTGCAATGCAAATATTTCGTTCACAATTAATCGAAACTAAATTACTAACATTATTTGCCGGTTATCTTGGTTCATTAATCTTTATATTTATATTAACGGCTGTTAATAATGTACAAATGTCATTGTTTGGTAAACATTATCAATCTAAATATACCGAAGGTATTTTTATTTGTTTGTAACCTGTAATTTTTTTATAAAAATATAAAAATTTTCATCAATCAGTTATATTTAGTTTAATTGTGGCCATGTTTACATCCGGTCTTGTTCATCAAGTAGCTGTCACTAGTTGGTAAGTTAGTTTTTCACTCGTGATTTTCTTGTAAATATTATTTTCATTAAAATTTTCATATTTTCTATCCCATGGTCAGTTTGTTATTCTCGCTTGCGTCATTATATTTCCTCAACATTATCAGTTCGAAAACTTATCAATCAAACAATTTGATTGAAAATAAATCGTCAATGAAACAAACGAATGTACGAAAGAAGAAATGAAAAAAAACATTGATTTTTGATTTGGACACTTTTTTTTGGATCCGGTCAATCATCCAAAATTATTTGATTGAATTCCTGTATTTGATACATTGATTGATTCAATGTTTTTTTTCCAATTTTAAAATTGATTTTTTTTTTGTTCAAAATAAAATTAAAAAGTTTTCAAGAAAAAAAAATTGAAAAATTTTGAGTTTTTTTTTCGAATTGCGAAACCTGTTTGGGTAGTTTGATCAAGGTTAAAATAGTTGAATCATGCCGTTTTCTGTTTTTGAGCATGATTTTCGCAATGGAAGAAAATTTTCCAATGAAATAAATGCCAACGTGTTTTGTCTGTTTGTTTGGTCAAATGTTTCTTCGTTTATTCCGTAATTATCATCATCGTTTATCATCGTTAGTTAATCATCATCCACTAGTTTATTCTGAACGAACAATTTTTCAACACCAACAACGATCATTATTATTAAATTCATTCATCAGAATGGCCGATAATAAAACAGCAATTGAAGAACAAATTAAACAACAAGGCGATCTAGTTCGTTCACTAAAAAGTCAAAAAGCTGATAAAGAAAAGGTAATCTTTCTTTTTTCGTTTTTGCGAAATTTAATACATTTTTCATTGATTGATTGTTTTATCATATCATTTCAGATTGATTTGGAAGTTTCGAAACTTTTGTCATTGAAAGCACGATTAAGTCCCGCATCACCACCATCGGATAAACATCGTAGCAGTCCAACGAAAAAGGATGATAAAAAAGATAGTAAAAAATTTACTTTGAAAACACCGAAAGGAATGCGTGATTTTGAATCAAAACAAATGTTGGTTAGAGAAAAAGTTTTTAAAATTATTACGGATATTTTTAAACGGCATGGTGGTTTAGCAATTGATACACCTGTTTGTGAAAGAAAAGATGTTCTAACAGGAAAATATGGTGAAGATTCAAAATTAATTTATGATCTTGAAGATCAAGGTGGTGAATTACTTTCACTAAGATATGATCTAACAGTACCATTTGCAAGATTTTTAGCACAAAATAAAATAAATCAAATGAAACGTTATCATATTGCAAAAGTTTATCGTCGTGATAATCCATCAGTAACTAAAGGTAGATTTCGTGAATTTTATCAATGTGATTTTGATATTGCCGGTAAATATGATCCAATGATTCCGGATGTTGAATGTTTACGTATTATTTATGAAATTCTAAATGAATTAAATTTAAAGTCATTTTTGATAAAAGTAAGTGTTTATCTGGGTTATTCTTTTTGTTGATTTTAAATCAATTTTTTCCCCGATAGATAAATCATCGTTGTATTTTGGATGGTTTATTTGAAATATGTGGTGTACCTGAAGATAAATTCCGTACGATTTGTTCATCCGTTGATAAATTGGATAAAAATACCTGGGAAGAAGTTAAAGAAGAAATGATTAAAGAAAAAGGTTTGTCCGAAATGGTTGCCGATCGTATTGGAGAATTTGTTAAAATGAATGGATCAATTGAACTAGTCGAACAATTGTTAACGAATGAAGAATTTGCCCGAAATAAACGTGCTACAAAAGGATTAATGGAAATTCAAACATTATTTAATTATTGTAGAATATTTGAAATTGAATCATCAATTTCATTTGATCTGAGTTTAGCACGTGGTTTAGATTATTATACTGGTTTAATTTATGAAGTAATTATAACGGATAAAAATATTGAATGTGGTAGTATTGCTGCTGGTGGTCGTTATGATAATCTTGTCGGAATGTTGGCTGAAACTAATAATTGGGAAGTACCTTGTGTCGGTTTGAGTATTGGTATCGAACGTATATTGACTATAATTGAAGAACGAATGTTCAATGATAATCAAATTGGTGTTGGATCACCAACACAAGTTCTAGTTGCATCAATTGGTAATGAATTACTCGAAGAACGAATGAAAATATTATTAGAATTATGGCAAGCAAATATAAATGCTGAACATATTTATAAAAAATCTATAAAAATTTTAAATAATTATCAATATTGTGAAACAAATCGAATACCATATGCAGTTATATTGGCTGAAGATGAATTGAAACGTGGTATGGTGAAAATTCGTAATATTCAAACACGTAAAGAAATAGAAATCGAACGTTCGAATCTTTTGGTTGAATTGAAAAAATTATTTGATAATTGATAATTTTTGTGTGCGGGTAAAAACTAATAACAAATCAATTTATAAACATTTTAAAAATTAAAAAAAAAAGATTTAATAAAAATTTTTTACAAAATTTTACAAAAACAAGCATTTTTTTGATTAAAATTTTAACTAAAAGATGGCGACACAATCGCAATGTGGAATTATATGATGATATCCATCATCATCATCATCATCATATCCGTGATTCGAACAAAAAACCAAAACAAAAATCGTTCGATTTTGAGTTACCAAAGGAATTTCAAGTTTTGTTTCAATAAAAAAACTAAATGTTCATTTAATAAATCATTATTATCATTCTTGTAATGATACCCAAAAATGATAATAATGATTTCCTAAATTACAATTTGTTACAATCAATGTTTTTTTTTCTTCTGCTAATAATGAACGATTTTCTGATAATAATGAATGGCCATAATTAATTACTATTTGTTAATTTTTTCTTCTTCTTTGTTTTGTTACCATTATAATCATTATGTTGATGATTATATCCATATCGTGGTTTGTATCATTTGAATATTTTTCCATATTTTGTCCAAATAATAATAATTTATTTCTCATTATCATTATCATTAGAAAAACGCGAAATGAAGCGAATGTTACCCAGAAATGATAATATTTATGTAAAAACATGTTTGCTATTTAGTTGTAATATTTGTTTTTTAACCAATTTTTATTTATATTTTTAATGAATTTAACTGATTATTATTATTGTAATTTATGTTTTCTTTTAGATCAAGATTTTTTGTTTTGTTTTTTGGATCCAGGATCAAGAAATCAATGGAAATGTTCTGTCCAAAAACAAAACAAAACAAACAATAAAACAAACAAAAGCAAAGTTCCATAGAATCCATCCAACAAAATCGAATTCCAAAAACTAATTATCAATTCTGATCATGTGTTTAGGTAGGTAGATTCTTTTTTCTTTCGTTAATACGTGTCTAGTATTCCAAATTGGAAAATTCTTTTGTTGTTTGGGCAAAATATTCTGGAAATTCTTTACCGAAAAACAAAAAGAATGGCCATTTCCAAACTAAATTTTTCAGTTTTTCTCGTTTTCAGTTATAATATATCTGGTTATCATCTCGTTTTTTGGGCTATAATTTTTTGGCGAACCTGGCCCTTTTTTCTCAGTTTGATAATGATAATGGTCATTTCCATCAAACATGGATAACAACAATAATCATCAGTGAATGAAAATGAATAATTTAATTTTTTGTTACGTTTCAAATTAATGATGATTGAATGAGAATTTAAGGTAATTTTTTTTGTTTGTCTGTTTGCTTTTGATTAATTTAATATTTTGTTTTCTTCTCCTTTAAATAGGGAAAAAGGACATTATGAAATCAACAGCTAAAATGGACAAGTTCCTTGGCTGTTATCATTCATTATTTTTGAAAAATGTCAAATTGAACGCATATGGGACAACACCCGATTGAAATTTCTCGTTGTTTTTGTTGTTTTTTTTTTCTGAATGAAAAAAAGATATTCAACTTATCCATCTTATCATCATCAATGTGAAAATGAAAAAGCAACACACATTTTGCATTGTTTTTCAATATACTCACATATACATTACGTGATTATTACATAAAGCTTATCATCAACATCAATTGTTTTTTTTTCGATGATAATAAGCAAGTAAGTAATACTGGTAGTTGAATTTTTCTCTCGCCTTATTCAAAAACTCAAGTATAATTACATAACATAAGTAAGTAAGTATGACAATAATGATGCGGATGATGACACCACTTTACCTGCTACTGTTTTTGTTTTTGTTTTGTGATAGGTATTATCAAACAAATAATCTTCTTTTATGGACGTTTCGTTCATTTTCAACAAAAGAAAAAAGACACGCCAAAACAACAAAACAATGATGATAATAATTGCCAAAAAAAAGACACATCGCTACTATATAAACCTAATAACGCCCAATGATGATGATGATAATCCACCATAATAGATAATTGTTGTTTTTCCGTTGTTGTTGTTGTTGTCATTGGGTAATAAGCTAAGGTAATTAAATAACACCATTATCATGATGATAATGATGAATTTTCAGTTGTTTTTTTTTAATGAAAATGGACATAATGATAACGTTTATTATTGTTTTTGTTTTTTGTTTTTGTTATATTCCATAGACAGAATTATACAAATGAAAACAACTCCCAAACACTGCAGTGTTTGTGTAATGGAATGGTCAAATGTGGAAATAAAAACAACGATGAAAATGTTTTCCCAAAATGTCACGAATGTTTTTTTTTTGGAATTTTTTGCTGTTGTTTTTTTTTCATCATTCAACGTTTTCTATAAACTATCGAGCATCATCAAATTCATCAAGGAATACCATCTCAACAACCGACAATAACAAAGGGAAAAAAATCTAATTTGGGCGCCATTTATACAAAGAATATTGGGTAAGTCATTTTCTAAACATATAAATGATTCCATCATTAACACAACAGCACAAAGGCCATTTTTTTCATTTTCATTCATTTACTGGATTGGTCATTTTCAAAAAAAAAAACGAAAAACGATCCATAATGTCCAGTGTTGTACAGAAAGACATCTCTTTCATAATGATGATGATCATCATCATTATCAATAAGCCATAATGAACCTATAATATTCTCTTTACGTTTAATGTGTGTGTGTGATGCGTGCGTGCGTGCTTGACTATCCCTCTCTCTCTCTCTCTCTCTCTTCATTCATTTCACTAACGTTACGTTAATACCGCTCATTTTGCGCATAAAAAGGGAGGGTACTATACAAATATTATAACAGCAGTATACTGTTATGCTTATTACGTTTTCTGGTTTCATTTTTGGTTGTTTTTCTTGTTTCGTTTCATGTTTAAAAACACTAGTCACATACAAAAACATGAATTGAGAATGAAATGAAAATAAAGTTGGGCAAAAAAAAAAGAAAGAAAAAAAAATACCGCTAACGAAGTTAATACGTGAGAATAGAGAGCATAGAAGAAAAAAATACTTTTGGAACGTGATTGGAATTTTTTGTTTAGCTTCGGTTTTCGTTTCATTCATTTTCATTTTCAGCAATGGATGATGATGATTGTTGAACGAATGAAAAAAAGCAATGAATTCCTCTGTATATCCTATCCTATCTATCTATCTTTTTTTCTCCCATTTTGAATGAAAAAATAAATGTTGTCAATGAATGAAATCACGTACACAAACGACGACGACTACAAAATTCTACTTTATTCTTTGCCTTTCAAATTCTCTCTTCAATAATAATAATAATCATCATCATTCGAGAGCTATGTGTGTGTGTGTATTGTATGTTTTTTCATTTTCAAATTCCATACAGAAACTAAAAGAAAAGAAAAAAAATGACCGTTATATTTGTAGTGGTATTATTTTTTTTTCGTTCTGGAAAGAATTTATCATTACCATTGTTGTTGTTGTTGTTGTTGTTGTTGTCCACAAGAATCTCATTTCATTTCAAGAAAAAAATTCTTGATAAAGCGACCATTGTTTTTGCAAGAATTTGATTTTACGCATGTCTATTTCGACATCTCTAAATGATAATAATGACAATAATGGCTATAAATGGTATCCACGCCTGTTTTTTGTTTTGTTTTGTTTTTGTTCTTTCAAATGACATGTGCACAAACATGCAGTGTATATATAAAATATATATAACGCCCGCGCTGTTTGTTTGATACAATTTATACGTTGTTGATGATGATGATGAAAAAAGAAGGCGGGATTATCATTATCATTTGGATTTTTTTGTTTCCCGTTTTTTTGTTTCTCTCGAAGAGAGATGATGTTTACCCTGTTTGGTTAGCTGAATGGTTGATGGTGGAGAAGAGAGAGAGAGAGAAAAAAAAAAGTTGGTAACCAATGACAATAATCAATGTTTGTTTGGTTTGTCTGAATGATGTTTTAGTTTGTTGGTCATTTCATAGAATTTGGTTGTTGTTTTGGAATCTTTTTTTTTTGTCGGCTGCTATGTAGATTTTATCCAACAGAGAAAAATCATTTTTGAATATTTGAAAATTCTTAAAAACGTGTGTTTTGTAGTTGCTGCTGAATAATTAAGCCATCATCACCATCGACATCATCATCGACATTTAACCCCAAAGTGTTCATCTTATTTATTTATTCAGTTTTTTTTTCTCCAAAAAAAAGTGTTAATATCAAGTGTTGGTAATAATCATTAAATGAATATTTTCTCGGTTTGTGTGTGTATGACATGTTTATTATCATCATCCAAGTTTTCATAAAGTAAATTGCCGACTGAATTTTTACATAAATTTTTTCTTGTTTTCCAGGTGAGTTTTCCACATAGCCAAGGTATAAATGATATATATGATTATTTTGGTTGGTGAAAAAACGACCATTGAGAATTTGTATCCACACCAATATATAGTCAATGTATCACGGAATAACCAGAAAATTTATTTTATTTAAAAAAAAATGAAAAGAAATATATGGTCAGCGAATGTCATGTTTCAGTTTTTTGTTGTTGTTGTTGTTGTTGAATAACCATTAATACAATGTGAACACATATTTGAATTACAATCGTAATATGTATTATGGTAATGAATTTTTTTTTCACCAAATGAAATGAAATGAATGATAATTATTATCATTAGAAAATACAAAGTATCAATGTTAAAAATAAATGGACATATTATATTTACAATTTTTGACTGGATTTTTGGCTATTTTTTCCTAGTGTCAAAATCACCGATGATCATCTTTGATCATCATCGGTGATTTTTTCTTAATCTAAACATCTTTTCATCAGGTTTTTTTCATTTGCATGTTTGATGATAGTTTTATTGACGTCAATAAATTTTTGCTTGTTTTTTTTCAGACCATGATAGTGGTGGTGGTCAAGATTTTTTGTTTGTTTTTTGTTTTTTCAAATAGAAAATGAATCAAATTGAGATACCACATGGCAATTTGATGATGATGATGATAACATCATTTCAAATCAAAAATTAGATTGTGTTTCTGTTTGTTTCACATTTTCCTCAGTGTTTTTTTTAATTGCTGTAAATTTTTTTCCAATCAACGAAGAGAGAGAGAGAGAGAGAGAGAGAGAGAGAGAGAGAGAGAGAAACCGTTGTTGCATCTTTGATTTGAATTTTTTATTGATGATGACAATTTTCAATGATGATGCTTGATACGCAATAAAGATGAAAAAAAACGGTCCACGAAAAGAAGAAGAAATAAACATTTGCAACATTGCTGCCACACAACTTATTGATCATTCCCAGATGATGATCTCGATGATTTTGATTCAAAGATAAAATTTATTTGGTGCTAAAAAATCTATTTTGAATTTTTTGTTTTTCAATTACGGTTTATTTACGATTTGAAAAGATTTT
>NW_020873393.1:36271-51863 GCF_001901225.1 Dermatophagoides pteronyssinus
TTTTTGTTGTTGTTGTTGTTGTTGAATAACCATTAATACAATGTGAACACATATTTGAATTACAATCTGCATTATGGTAATGAATTTTTTTTTCAGTTCGCCAAATGAAATGAAATGAATGATAATTATTATCATTAGAATATACAAAGTATCAATGTTAAAAATGAATGGACATTTACAATTTTTTTTTTTTTTTTTTTGACTGGATTGGTCATTTTTTGTGTCAAAATCACCGATGATGATCTTAGATTATCATCGGTGATTTTTTTTCCTAATCTAAGCATCTTTTCATCGGGTTTTTTCATTTGCATGTTTGATGATAGTTTTATTGACGTCAATAAATTTCTGCTTGTTTTTTTCAGGCCATGATAGTGGTGGTGGTTAAGATTTTTTGTTTGTTTTTTGTTTTTCTAATAAAAAATTGATTGAATGAAATACCACATGGCAATTTGATGATAATTTCAAATCAAAAATTAGATTTTGTTTCTGTTTGTGTGTTTCACATTTTTTCCCAGTGTTTTTTTAATTGCTGTAATTTTTTTTCAATCAACGAAGAGAGAGAGAGAGAGAGAGAAAGAAACCGTTGTTGCATCTTTTTTTCCTCGATATTTTTATTGATGATGACAATTTTCAATGATGATGATGATGCTTGATACGCAATAAAGATGAAAAAAAACGGTCCATGAAAAGAAGAAATGAAACAAGAAGAAATAAACATTGCTGCCACACAACTTATTGATCATTCCCAGATGATGATCATTTTGATTCAAAGATAAAATTTATTTGGTGCTAAAAATCTATTTTGAATTTTTTGTTTTTTCAATTACGGTTTTTTTATTTACGATTTGAAAAGATTTTCATCGAAACAAAAAACACGAAAAGCAGCTTTTTTTAAAGAAAAATTTTTTTTTTCAAAGTGATGTTGGGTGTGTGTATTCTAGTTTGATTGATATGATTTGCTGCTGCTGCTGCTGCTTCTGATGAAGAAAATCAATTCATGAATTTTGGCCAAAAAAATCTTAAAGAAAAACATTTGGTTTGTTTTTCATCAAATTCAAAGATTTAGATCAACCGCACACGATCAACATAGATTCATCATAATCATTTGAAGAAGATGAAATAAGTTTGATGGTTGGGAGAAAATACTGATGATGATGATGATGATCCATCATTTTTTTTTTGATATCAAATTCATCATCAAATCAAGTCAAAGTTTAAAATGTGATTCACGTGTGTGTGTATGTGTGATGGTAGTGTTTTTATTAATTTCTTAGTTAAAATATTCATTGAAAAAAATATATTCATCCGAAAAGATTATGATGATGATGATTTCGAATCAAAAAAGAGACCTCCTTTGGTGATGATTATGATGGCCACACACTTTTTTGTCGATAAGGTCAATTGCCCAAAAAAGATGCAAAAAATATAAAAATCCAAAGAACAGAACAGAAAAATCTTTTAATCATGATCAATTTTGATCTTTCGGTTGTTGTTCTTGGATTTTCAATTGGCGATTAATTTACAATTAATTTCAGTGGTGAACAAGACAAAGATCATTGGTCATCTAAACACATCTGGCCTCGACTATTTTCACTTAAACATCAGTTTTTTTTTCTTCTTATAATAATTCATTATATAACATCAATTTGTCACCCGAATAGAGGTGAAAACAAATATCAAAATCAATGACCATTACCAACAACTTTTTCAAGTATATTTTTATCATTATATGAATTTGTTTCAATGTTTTTTCTGCTGTTGTTTTCTGTTTTGAATTTATCACGAATATTCATCATCAACAACAGTGTTTATGAATGAATCGAAAAATGGATGACCATTATGTTTCATATGAAAATGATACGTGCAAAAAAAAAATCCATCCTACACGCACACAACGTTAATTGAAATCCAATTACCATTTTCTTTTGGTAGTGGTGCTGCGTGCGTGTTACGATAATTACCATCAACAATTCGAATGACTAATGGTTACTGTGTTTTAGGTTAGGTTATATTCAGTAGCGCAAAAGATTTTCTTTTCTTTTGTTTGTAATAATTATCCATTATATCATCACTTTTGTTTCTATTGGTGACCTACAACAGCAACAAAGAAAGAAAAGTGAAAAAATGATAATCATCTAAGGATCATCATCATCATCTTGCTGTCCATATTTATTACTGAATGAATGAATGAATGAATTGTAAATCAAAAACAATTATTAATTCATCTGCTCCATTCCATTTCATTTCATTTTGGTGATGACCTTTTTTTTCTTGAAAAACTTTTTAAATTTCAGAAAAAATTTGGTTTTGGTCGTGTGGCAATATCAATGACAAAAATCGTCGTTTGATCTGATCACCTGCCTGCCTGCCTGACTTTTCCATTAATTATTTTTTTCTGGTTTCTGTTGTTGATGATGATTTTCATTATCATCTTTAAACGATGGCCAGAAAAAAAACACCTGAATTTTTCCTTTTTTTATCAAATAAAAATTTACATAAAAAACTACAGTAGCAAATCAACAACAGCAGCAGCCGACCATAGTTAATATGATTAGTTTATCATTTTCTCTATCTCTCCGTGATCATCAGAAGATATCCTGAAAAAAAACTTTATTTTCTAATAATGATGATCATCTCTTGAGAATAATATTTCTGCAAAGATATAAAAAAAACAGCCCAACTAAACGAATACCGTTATCCATTTGGCAATGATGATGATGACCAACAGCAGAAAAATTTTCTGCTGTTTGTTTGTGGTTGTCATGTTTTGTTTTGTTTTTTATAATAGTGATTCCCATGTTGATAATCATCAAGCAAACAATAATCATTTGTTATTCATATGATGATTTTTTGGGCAAAAGAAAACAGGAATTATCATCATTCGTTTAGAATTTGCGTTGCATCGAATTATACCGTTACCCATCCATCCATCCATTAAAATGATGATGATGGAGAATTTTTTTGTAGTTTTTTGCTCGACTTTTTCATATTTTTTTTTGAATGTAGAGTGAGGGTCTTTATAATCAAGTTTTTTTCCTTTCCTTTATTAATTTATTTGTTTGTAATCAATTAAACCCAAGCCCTGTTGTTTTGTTTTAGTTTTATGATGATTATGATCACTACCACCAACAAAAAAAAAACATTATCATCATTATTATTATCTGCGGTCAAATTAATTAACTTTATCTAGTTTTTTCTTCTTCTTCTCTTCGACCATACAATTAATCAAATCTTAATGGATGTTTTTTGTTCATTAAAAGAATTATTATTATTTGGTTTTTTTGGTTTTTTAATTGAATTTATGGAGCAAAAAAAAAATTATTTACATAAAGATTCTTTACAGGCGCTACCTACACTCATAGCAACAACAACAAGTTTTCATCAATCAAGAAAAAGTTCATAAATTTTCCTTCTACTATAACCAATTATCTTGAGATTTTATTAATTTCATTAATTTCTGTCATCAACAACAACAACCGAAAACAAGAAATTCTTTGTTCAAAATTTAGCTTTGAACAGCGACTGTGTCACACTTATACACACATCTTATCTATTATAACGAAAAATGTATGGAGAGAGGAGGTACAGGGTTTGTTTTCATCCCGAAAACAAAGCAAAGCATTCATTCATTCAATTTTTGTTTTAGTTTCCTGACGGACGACTGATGTTCAACATTTCTAATATGAAAATTTTTTGTTTGTTTGTTTTTTTACAACAGATTCTTGATTCATCATGATTATCACCGGCCAATGAATTACTGATTGATTTTCCATCATCAACAAACAAGCAACAAAACTAAAAAAAAACAACAAAATAATGCATAATCCAGCGGCTGCTGCTGCTGCTGCGGCTGCAGCCGCAGCAGCAGCAATTATACATGATCCAACAACAGCAGCCGCAGCAGCTTATTCACCATATCATCCAGTACATCATTCACATGCTGCTGCTGCTTATTACAGGTATGTCCATAAAAAACTAAAATATTCATTTAACCATGACTATCATTAGAAACTTTCCGAAGAAAAAAAAAGCCACCACCAACAACATAGATATTATTGTAGGAATTTTCTGGAACTAAAATTCTGGTTATTACTGTTTGTTTTAGGATTTAGAGAGTATGACGAATTCTCGACGACCACCAATCAAATTCTCTTTTTGATTGATTCGATTTGACCCTTTTTTTTCCAATTTATTTGATTTGATTTTCTACATTTTTTTTTTGTTTTCCTCATCAGGATTTAAGGTCGAATAAGCCAATAGTAAACCAATGCTGAGAAACCAAAAAGATTCTAATTGAGTAAACATAGAGACTAGGAGCAACAAAAAAAAAGGGAAAATGAAACAAAATTAAATTCAAACACGTGTCACGAGAGAAAAAACTGGTGAAACAAAAGATTCATTATACCATATGATTTATTTAGTGGTGATGGTGGTAGTTTAGAAAGTTTTTTCTTTCTTTTTTGATTCAATTGTCACATTGATTTGCACTATAGTCCAGCAAACTAACGTACGATGAAAACAAAGGGTTTCGATCATCGATCTCTATTGAATCGTAAATCTTTTTCCTTTCTTTCTTTTCTCTCTATGTTTATCTCTATGTTTATCTCTCTGCATGTGTTAACTAGATGAAAAATATCGAATAAGAAAGATCGATTAGATCAATAATAATGAAATTGCTAATATGGTTGGCCAACTATTTCTACTTTTTTTCATCCTTTTATGTAGAGAAAATTGAGGATTTTTCTCTCTTGATTTTCATTTCCAAAAAATGCATAATTAATTTCTAATTTTTTACTTGTTTTTTCTTCTTCTCATTAAGCAGAGTTGCTGCAACAGCAACAACACCGCCAGGTTTAATATCCGCTGCCGCATCATCATCAACCGTTGCATTATCATCATCATCAACAACAACATCAACAATATCACCATTATCATCAACGTCACCACCATTATCACATAATCATCATCATCATCAACAACAACAACAACAACAACAGCATCATTTAAATCCCCAAAATCATCATCATCCACATTTAATTCATCATCATTCAACAAATTTAACACAAAATCCACATCATTCTGCAATTATCGGTGGTGATNTTTTTCCATTTTTTTTTCCCCATCAGGATTTAAGGTCGAAAAAGCCAAAAGGAAACCAATGCTGAGAAACCAAAAAAAAAAAAAAAGATTCTAATTGAGTAAACATAGAGGATAGAAAAAAATGGGAAAAATGAAACAAAATTAAATTCAAACACGTGTCACGAGAACTGGTGAAACAAAAGATTCATTATACCATATGATTTATTTAGTGGTGGTAGTTTAGAAAGTTTTTTCTTTCTTTTTTGATTCAATTGTCACAGATTCGCACTAGTCCAGCACAATGAAAACAAAGGGTTTCGATCATCGATCTCTATTGAATCGTAAATCTTTTTTCCTTTCTTTGTTTCTCTCTATGTTTATCTCTCTGCATGTGTTAACTATTAGATGAAAAATGTGATGTTGATCGAATAAGAAAGATCGATTAGATCAATAATAATGTTGCTAATGGTGGCTATTTCTACATTTGTACATCTATTTTTTCATCCTTTTTGTTCAAATGGAAGAAAATTTTGTGTGTAGAGAAATGAAAATCGAGGATTTTTCTCTCAATTTTCATTTCCAAAAAATGCATAATTAATTTTTCACTTGTTTCTTTCTTTTCATAAAACAGAGTTGCTGCAACAGCAACAACACCACCAGGTTTAATATCCGCTGCCGCATCATCATCATCAACCGTTGCATTATCATCATCATCAACAACAACATCAACAATATCACCATTATCATCAACGTCACCACCATTATCACATAATCATCATCATCATCATCAACAACAGCAGCATCATTTAAATCCCCAAAATCATCATCATCCACATTTAATTCATCATCATTCAACACAAAATCCACATCATTCTGCAATTATCGGTGGTGATCCGCATCATCATTTTGGACATCATCCTTCTCTTCCGCCACCACCCCCACCTCCGCCACCAATTTCTCATCATCCGCATCCGCATCACCTTTCACAACAAACATCACATCATTCATTACATAATAATAATAATAATCATCATACGTCAAATTCTAATCATCATTTACAACATACAATACATCATCCTTCATCGATTAATCATTCACATCATTCACATCATCATCAACAAAATAATAATAATTTAAATCAACATCAACATCATCAGCATCATCATAATAATTTATCAAATTCATCATCACCATCATCAATATCATCGGTATCATCATCATCGGTAGCAACAGTTGCTGTTGTTGCACAAGCAGCTGCTGTACAAACCAGGTATGTTTTTATATGATCAAACTTTTCATTCATTCAATGTTTTCTCTCCATTCTTTTTCAATGTCGTTGACATTGACACGCACGCGACAAATATTATAATCATATAACCGTCTTTTTTCAATACTAACCTAGATAATGGTGATCAGGCACGTATCAAGTGTGTGTTTTGCTTTTCTTTGCTTTTGCTTTCACTTCGATCACGGATAAAAAATGTTTTTAGAATAACTGATTAGGTAACCAAACTGAGTATGATGGGTTTTTTTTCATTTTCATTTTTCATTGCGACAAACTATCATCATCATTACTACCGTGTAGTCGCACACACGTATCATTTTTTGCCAAACACGTTTCATTTACGTTTTTTTTCAAATATCCATGCAACACTTGGTCACCAAACAACTACCGTATACACGTTTTATGTATCCGTCGTGTTTAACATCATCCCCTTGTTGTTTTTTTTTTGAATCAAACAGCCAACCAACATGTATGATGATGATCTAAACATGAATGAATGAATGGCACATAGACAATTAATATTCCAGTCTTTTCGTGCACGTCGAAATACTTAATTTTTCGTTTTTTTTATACACAATATATGCGTGTGTAGGGTGATGAAACATGGATGATGATGATCATTGATGGGGGTTAAGTTATATCTGCTTGTTGTTGGTTGTTTGAACAGAATTTTAAACAAAAAAAAACCGCAAATCGAAGAAAAACGTAACCAAAGAAAAACGTAGTAAAAAAAATCTTGATACAATTTTTTCTTCTGTTCTTCAAATCAACATTGAACGATTATTATTATTATTATTATTATGGGACATGATAGCACGAACTATTCGTGTTCTTCTTGTTTTTCTGATGACGACGTGTTTTCATCCATCATCATCATTATCAAATGATGATGATGATGATATTCAACATAACGATACGTTTTATGTATGTCAATTGGCAATTGTCTTCAATGATAATCGTGACATAATGATCAACCAAATAAAATATGTATGTCAACGTTACTACTACCATCATCATCTTCATATGTGAATTGAATTTGGTCAATAATCATGACACCAACACGACCAAACATACCAAAAAAAACATTATCACGTTTGTTGTATAGGGTTGTCTGATGAGTGTGTGTGTGTGTGTGTGTAAACATGCATACCAAATTGGCGCCCAATATAGTGCAACAAAAAAAAAGCCGGTATCATCGAAACATGATGACACGTTCAAAACAACGATGATCATGATGATGATGATACGTGTTTAGAAATGCAAAAAAAAACGAATTGAATATCGATGCCATTGGCCTCGATATTTTTTTGTCTTCCTGGAAAAATGATTTGTTTTGATGATGATGATGATGATATTTATTTGATGATTATATAATCATCACATTATCATCAACGTAATCATCATTTTTGTTGTTGTTGTTGTTGAAATCTTTAATTAATTAATTTCATTAATTAAATTAGAATTAATTAGATAACCTTTAGGGCAATTTTCATCATTGAATATCAGGATGATGATGTTTTTCTCTCTGTTTCCTCAACGCATCCTTTTTTTTATATTGGATTGAAAATTGAAATGTGTAAATTTATTTTTTTTCTGTCCGCTAAAATAGCTGGATATAATAAAAACTTTTTTTCATTTTTTTTTCGTTTGTTGTTTTTATTGCTTGTAGATTTTGTGTTAATTTTTTTTTCTTCTTCTTCCATCATCAAACATTATTTATTTATGCAAAAAAAATTACTTGGTGATCGGCGGCTGTTACGTTCTCTCTATTCATTCAAAATGTTACATCATAATGTCTCTCTGTCGATGTGTTTTATTTGTATGGTGGTTTCATTCATTTTCGAAAACCATCAACAGAAAAAACCGCTAAAACCACCAACCAAAACACACACACAAGGTGTATATTGTAACTTTCAAATTCAACTATTCAATTCAATCCAACGCAAAGCACAGAGAAGAAGGTGATACCCGGTCGCTCTCTGGTTCATTGGTCCATGAATTGCTTTTGATTCACTATGATCACTAAGTGATATGTTGGATAATCAAATTTTCCATCGAATAATGATGATGGTGATGGTTGTGGTCGATTATTATTTACTTACTTTTCTAAATATATTTTCCAATTGTAGATAGATTAGATAGATTTCACAATTCATCTGTCGAAACCTTTTTTTACTGTTTTTTGAATTATTGATGAAAGTGATGCTTTTTTATTTGAATGGATTACATAATTGAATTGTCTCTCTGTCGCTCTTGCTATATGAATGCATTGCCATAAATTTTCTTTTCTTTCGTTTTTTTGGTTTTATCCAAATGTCGATAACCAAAATTGTGGCAATCGTCATCATAACCGGGATAATCAAGTTATTTTTTCAATGGCAGCAGCAATAATATTTTTTCGGGTTTTTGTTTTATTGGTTTGTGGCAAAAGCAAAGATGATGAAAAAAAACTTTGATTCAACGTTTGTTTGATCTGTGAATTTCGTTGATCATCATCATTTTTCGTTTTTTAAAAAATGGTTTTTTTTTGGTTCAAGTAACATCTTTTTTCAATTCTTTCAGCCATTAAAATGGCTTTTCAAATTAGCAATTTCAGTATTAAGCTTTCTGGAAATGATAACTTCTGCAAAGTAGAAAGAAAAAAAATTGGATTATAAAAGAGTAGGATGATGTAGTTGTGGAACATTTCATTATTTGATCTTTTTCCGATAAACCCTCATAATGTCATTCTGTGTTAATGATGGCTTAATTTATGTTTCAAAAAAAAAAAAAAAATGAGCAAAAGATGATTACAACATCCTGAATGATCTTGTAATGTGATTATAAAAAGAACATTTCACTTTTAATTGTTCTTCTTTCCTTGTCTAATTAGAAACTTTTAAATTTTTTACTATTTTACAATGTATGTATTGTTTCTCCATTGTTAATCAGATGATGATAAGTGTTTTCCGTTCTATAAGTATAGTAGTGATCATAAATTATTTGAAAAGATAAAACCAAAAAATAAACAAACATTTGTGGCATTTTGATATATCTTTATTATTATTATATTAACGCATAGATATTGTTTGCAAAAAAAAATCGTTCGTTTTCCTTCTAGCCACATTGATCAATTTTCAGCTTTTCTTATATCTCTATGTGGCTATTATGGCTTTTTATTCTATTTTTTCATACATAATCTGATAATGCAATTATTACATTAAAAGAGAGAGAAATACGATAGACGATATAAAACACTATTTGATAACACTATTATTGTCATTGGTGAAAAATGTATAAATGTGAATGAATATCGAATTGAAAAGTAAAGTAAAGTAAAGTAAAGTAAAGCAAATAAATAATACATTTGAAATTTGAAAAACAAACATTGAATTGAAAATCTGAATCTTTTTTCTCTTTCAGTTTTTTTTCCTCTTTTCTAGGATATAAAATTCAAAAAGAATTTTTTTTTCACCATTTCCTCACAGTATTTGTCATAAGCAGCTATAAAATAATCTTACATCATCAAAGAGAGGGAAAAAATGATTGAATTATAAGAAGGAAGGAAAACTAAACTAAACTAAATTTATCATTTTATAAGAAGAATTTTAATATGATTAACTTGTGTGTGTGTGTGTGTGTGATTCTGATTCTGATTCTGATTCAGTGTTGGTTGTTTGGTGATGAAAATAATCTTGATCATTGTGCCCCCTGGATGACAATAATAATTTTTCTTTTTGCTTTTTTGCAAATCTAAATTTCTCCAATCTGCTCGTTTGGAATAGTTTTTTTTGGAACAAATAAATGATAAAAACGTGTCCGAAAAAAAAATCATATAGATTTTCTCTCTTTTTGGTGAATAGAATTTTTCATGTTTTTTGAAACTGAAACTTTTCATTCATTGTTTGATTTAGACAAATTCTTTTTTTTTCTGCCCAAAAAATGCTTGTTGTTGTTGATTCGGTAATCGATTTTTTTCAACAAAACAACAACAAATTCCATAAACATCATTTGACCTTGTTGTTGTTGTTGTTATTTTCAATGAGATAATATCAAAAACAGTTAAAAGGTCATTATCAAAAATTTTGGTCAAAAATTTTTTTTTATTATTGTTTCTTACTCCCTCCTTATCTTCAATCTGTGTATGTATTTTGTGTGTGTGTGTGTGTGTGCAAGAAATGTGATAATAATAGGGGGTGATGAAGGGGGTGAAGCCAAACAAAACAAAAATATATATTTGAATTGGATAATTATGTTAATTTGATTGCCCTTTTCTTTGTTTCGAAACATTTAAATTGTCATCAATGATGATGATGATAACTGCTGGCCATTGCTTTTTGCTGCTGCTGCTGCCTTTATATTTATTCTAATCAATAGAAAAACAGAAACCTTCAGAATCCAATTCACCAATTCAATGATGGTCATCAACATAATGTTTTTTTTTTTCGTTTGTTGTTGTTATTTGACCAATGGACCGAATTTATTTTGCAGTGAATTTTATCTTCTGTGAAATGGTGATGTGATTTTTGTTCTGTAAAAAACAACAACATCGACAACAACAACAACAGCAGCAATGGCTATTTTCATTTTTACGTTTCATTTGATAAATGATGGTGGTGATGATGATTTGGAAACACAAAATTTCTGACCATTTGCCTTATTGTTTGTTTGTTTGTTTGTTTTTTATGTTTTATTTATTCAAATGTGTAAATGTAACGTTTGGCCAATTTCCAAAAAACAAAATATGATGATGATGATGATTCAATTGGAATGACCCCGACAACAACAATCGACAATTAAATTATTTTTCACCCCCCTCCCAAATACATTATGATAATTGAAGGGAGAAAGAGAGAGAGGGGGGAAAGAATTCAATAATTCACCAACAACAACAACATTTTTTGAACATTTCCGTAAATGCCATTTGACCTTTTACACATTTAATTTTGAATTTTCAAAATTTTCATCCAAATCCATGACCTTTTTGGAAAATTGAAATTCATATTTTTCCGGCTGAAACATTGGCTATTCATAACATAATATTTGATTTGTTTACTTTTTTGGCTATTTTGATTGTGTAATCGAGACTTGAAAAGTCTAAAAAATATGACAAATTAATGTGTTGTTGTTGTTGAACCAACAAAAAAATTACATTTTTATTGTTCCAAACAAAAAAAAAAAAATGAAATTTCATTTTTCCCCCCTCCCCCCGCCATAATAATGATAATGGCTTGAGGTTCATGCGTTACAAATTTATGGATTTTTTCTTTTTTCTTTTTCTTTTTGGTTTTTTTGGTTGTGGTTTTTTTTAACCAAAAAAAATATGAATGTGAAATTCTCCCATTGAATTCTACCAATGGTATAAGATTCTCTGTTTTAATTCCAATAGCCAGCACACTCATCTGTGTTTCTCTATTTTCCGTTAGTTGGATGATGATGATTTTCGACCATTTTTTTTTCTGGACTAAGGGAGCTTCATAACACTGCATTGGTGGTGTACAATCTCATGGGATTTTGCATTTGTACGAAAGAAAAAATACAAATATTGCTCATTCTTTTGATCTCACTAGCAAATGTCCATTCAAATATGGATAAAAAAAGAAAGAATAACGTAAAGCTAATTTGCGCCTTTGCCATAGTATATGATCAATTATGCAGTTCTTACAGTCGTTCGAAATATTCTTTCTTTTTTTATCATCATCATCATCATCATTATCGATGCAGCAACTGAAATCGAATCAAAAATAACAAAACAAAACTGTCCATGACATTTACAGTTACACAGTGAGAGTGAATCAGTATTCACTGAATGACTGACTGACTGAATGATGATGATGATGATGATGAAAATAAGAAAAAAAATTCTAAAACAAGGACCATATGTGACACACAAATCATCATTTGATTCAATTCAATTCAATTCAATTCCATATACTTTTTTCTATGCATTTTAATGGAATTGCATCACACATCACACACACATTGAACGTTTGTAAAAAATAAACATATTGATCATCGATGATCATTGATAAGATCAGGGAGAACAGAATTGAATTAGATTAGCTTTATTTTACTTACACACACACACAAGTTGTGTATGTGTGTCCAGCAATGATGATGATGAAAACCTAGAATGTTTGTCCAATTGATGTACAGAATTTTTCTGGGCAAAGGGCAAATGTTGCTGGTCGTTTTTTGTTTTGTTTTTTAAACAAAACAAAAAATTTCCGTTAGTCATTGTTGGTGTTGATTAATGTTGAATTTTTTTTTTCATTTTTTTAAATCAAGAATTTTTCTTTTTTTTTACATTTTAAATGAACACTCCACCATTAGAATCACCCCTGGAATAATAAACCCCTCGGACTACTCATAGGAAAAAAATAATCGAATTATTTTCAGTAGTAGTCAGTGGTGGTGATAATCAAAAACATTGGTAATTCCAATGATGTGTCCAACCAAAAACAACAAACAATATTCATTCGGGATTTGATGTCATCATCATCATCATTGCTGACAATGATGATGTCTGCTGCAGTAATGGTCACTTTTGGTTTTTTTTTGAAATGAAATTTCATTTTTTTTGCTTAAAACTTAATCATCATATTCGTGTGGTGGTAAAAAAAAACTTTTTGATGCTTTTGGATCCAATTTCATATTTCAAAAAAAGTTTTTTTCATTTCATTTCATTTTTCTGATGACCAAACAGAATTTTCTTTTGGGTTTTTGTTTATAATCCAGAAAAAATCTTTATTTTCTCATTCTCTCTATTTTGGATCTCAAGGGAAAATTTCTGGGATCATAAATGAAATGAGGATTTCAGCGTGTTATTGATATAGGGATGTTTTAGGCTTCATTTTTTTAGAAAATTTTTTATTTAAATAAAATTTTGTTTGTTTGTTTGTTTGTTTGTTCATTTTATAAATCTCGATTGAATGAGTTTTTTCGTTTGTTTGTTCGTTCGTTCGTTTGTCTAATTGATCGAATCGAAAAACATTCAGAAAACAAAACTATAGTTTTCTATTGTTTGTACATGTACATGTGTAGCGGTAATAAGTTAGGAGATCCTGAACCCCCCTAAAAATCAATCAGATTTTGATTGGAACATGCAAAGTTTTGTTTTGTTTGTTTTGATCATCAATCCGTTTATCCAATGGATATTCCTGACTATTTAATTTATTCAAAAAAAATAACAAATTTTTTGTTGTTGTTGTTGTTGTTTTGTTATTTTGTTTTTCCTGTATAAACATTGTTTAATTAACCATTGATAATGATTGCAAAACAAAATAGTTTGAATTGTAAAAGTTTAATTAGATTTGGTTGATTTTTTGTTTGTTTGTTTGTTTGTTTTGTGTGACAGCATCATTATGTACATATAGCAGAGCAGCATAAATGAATGAAATTTTGTTTTTTGTTTTTCCGAAGTAAATTAAGAAATTTTCCAATGCTAATCATATGTCTAATGATGATAATAATAATGATTTTATTTGTAAAATGGTTAATAATAATGACCCCTCATATATATTTTTTCGTTGTGACAAGCCTAATTTTTTTCCATTGAAAAAAAAATTGAATAATTAAAAAACAACAAACGAAAAAAAAATCCCCAGACTAATTTCAGCAAAAAAAAAAATTCAAGTAAATCAAATGAAATGATGTCATAATCAAGCACGTTTTACTTGTTTTCTAGGCAAAAAGCAGAACAAAATGAAAATAAAAAGATTTTGATAGCCATTTTTCTGGCTTTAACTTTTTTTTCTACCCAAAAATCTTTATTCTCATTGTCGTCAATAACAATAACAATAAAGATTGTCAATAGAGATTCGTTATCGTCGTTGTTTTTCTCTTCTTCTATCGATTGGCAACCATGAAAATGAAAAAGATAATTTATTATGATTATATCAGTCAACAACAACAACAACAACAAAATATTAATCTTAATAAAATATTTTTTTTGATCAAAGATTTCTTCGTTGATATTTTTGATAAAAGAAAACGATACATTGGGATTAATTATAATCATCATCATCATTCGGGAATCATTTTATTCCGTGTAAAAGTGATTAAGGATTAAAAAAGAAAAATAACCGGGATATATTTTTATTATTATTACGTAAATGGTCACTATTTTGCACGTTTTTCGACACTATTTTTTCGGTATATTATGTAACTTTGACGAAATAAACAAAACAAATTGATTGAACACACGACCAGTTTTTGATGATTATGATTATGATGATGGTGGTGGCCATTGGTTGATTATTTAAAAAAAACAAGTTTAAGTTATATTATTTACCAATATTAAACTGTAAGTTTCGTGTCTGGATGGATATAGAGACATTGAAAGAAATGGAATGGTCAATGTTTTTTCAGTGTGCTTGGTTTGTTTGTTTATGTTTTGTTTATTTGATTGAATTAAAATCATTAAACTTTTTTTATATGTTTTTTTGTTGATCAAATGTTGATACATTGTGTGTGTGTGGTGTGTGGATCATTCACCTTGATTAACACTATGTTCGGAAGTTTTTCTTTTTATTGGTCAGTTTAATCAGGGTTTGGATAAAAATCCCTGTATATTAAGCTCTAATGCCATAATATTTTTTTTTGCATTAGGTTAATTTTCCTGAATCTTTTCGTTTTTTCCCGTTGGTATTTTAAAGTGTTAAACCCAGCAACAACGATGACCATGACGATAACGATGACCATTCATCTGTTTATTATCATCATTATTTCAGTAAAATCATTATCCAATCCATTGATCAACTGATTTATGTTTTTGTTTTCATTTCATTTCATTTTGTACATATTGTTTGACCATTTGAAAATTTATTTTTATTTTGTTTGTCGCCACATTGACCAAATTCCGGTCATTTTTATGAATGAATATCAATAGCATTAGGATGATGGTCATTATTTTTACAAGTGTGCATCAGGCTAGTGTTTATATCTATTCGGTTCAATTAACAATATTGAAAACAAAACTTTTTTTTTTCAATTCAATCAATCGAAATGAAAATTGATAAAATAAAACTCTAAACTAAATGAATGTTTTTATTTCTTCGATTTGTTTGATTTGATTTGATTGAATAAATATTTTTGTTGGATTTCTGAATTTAGTGTGTGTGCAGTGAATTCAGTAGGCAAAGCCAAGCCTTCCATCCAATCATCAAAAGAAATAAATAAAATTTAATGTTCATTGATGATGATTGTTAATAATGATTTTCATTTATTTAGAGCTGACCATACGCACAC
>NW_020873394.1:43882-78418 GCF_001901225.1 Dermatophagoides pteronyssinus
AAAAAGTGACGTAAGGTCAAGTATCATTAGGAAATTGAATGATTGATTGATTGATCCATTCGATTGATCTATCGATAAGAAGGGTATCGAAAATATAATTCACGGGTGTGAACACTTAACACTTATGTAGATTATGGGGGCGGAAGAGAGGATGAGGGTTTTTTGTTTTGTTTTGTTTTGTTTTGAATAAAAATGTTTAGGACAATTGATCGATCGATCGATCAATCAAAATTATTTATTCACAAGATTTTTCCTTAATTCTTTGTTCTTTTTTATTTATTTATTTATTTTAGTTTAGTTTCATTGAAGATTTTCCCTCATCCACTGTTTATCGTTTGAAGATGTTTTATTTTCAATCGGAAAATGTTTAGAACGTTAAATACAAAACAAAACAAAACAAAAAAAGTACAGTGCATATTTCAATTGTAAAAATTCCATCATTTTTCATTTTTCTTCCCTGGATTTGATTTGATTTAATCTGGGTTAACGTAGGAAAAAAACAATAATAATCTTGTGATTTGAATGCTGCAATTTAAGAAGCAACTATACCATACATTTATCACGTGCACGTGTAATAAAATCAAAAGGGAAATGTTCTAGATATATATTTTTTTGCATATTTTGATAAGAAATTTGAATGTTTTTTTTCAAGGTTTTTTTCCCATTCTCCTGATAAAAAATCCAAATTATACAATGATTTTCGGTTGTTGAATCTAATCAAAACATGGCTACTGTGTGTGTGTGTGTGTGCATGTTGTATATGATGTTTTGGTGGATTTATAATGTGAAATTTTGATTTTTAGGTTCAAAAGATGATTCGATTGATTAATTTAATGATTGTGATGATTATGATGATTGTTTACTTTGTCTATTTCACTATTAACTACCGAGAAAAAACAAATGACACATTTTGATTTGATAATCAATGTTTTTCCATACGCATTCATTTTGAAATAAAATGCAATAGTCATTTGATGAAATGTTTTCATTTGAATAAATTTATTTTGATTTAGAAAGCCAATACAAACAAACAACAAAACAAAACATAAAACATAAGCTATGGAATTTGATCCATCCAAATATTCGACAACATCATTTGATTCAATGGGACCGGCATTAAAATTGATACATCTTATAAAGAAACAAATATTCGATATTAATCAGTAAGTTACCTTGGTTTTTTTCAAAAACTAAAATTTACCTGTTGGAAAACCTCTATTTTAGACCATTAAGAATTGTTGATCTAGGATGTGGCCCTGGAAATTCATCATGTTTATTAGCCGAATCATTTCCACAATCAACGATAATCGGTTTGGATGTTGTACCCGAAATGATTGAACATGCAAAGAAAAATTTTTCCAAAAAAAATGATCGTTTTCAATTTTTTGTACAAGATTTAGGCTTACCGTTTGATAAATGGAATACCGAATTACGAGAATTATTACAAACCAAACAAGTGGATTTAATATTTTCTAATTATGCATTACAATGGATTTTTAATCCTTCCATATTGGGTGATTCATTACGGAAAATATTAAAACCTAAAACCGGTATACTTGTTGCTAATATTCTATTTAGTGATATTTTATCAGTTGTTGATCAAAATGATCAACATGAATGTAAATTATTGGAAAAATATCTTCATTACCCTAGTGAAAAACAATTTATTAGTGAATGGATTTTTGGCTTGAAAAATGATGCTCATTTAAATGATATTTGGTTACATTATTGGCAACCAAAATGTATTTATCCGGAAAAATATTATCGTGAATGTAAGTGATGTTTTTATTTTTTATAAATTACAAAACCATTGAAGAATTTTTTTTCATTTTAGCCTATGTAAAAATACCACTTAAATGGCATGAACATTTTATCGATAATTCCGTATCCGAAGAATTACGTAAAGAAATTTTAAAAATTTTAACAAAATTAATTTTAAAAAAACGTATTACACGTATTATACCAAGAAGGATGAATGGTTTAAATCATCATCATAATGATGTTAATCAAGTTAAAAATGGTGATGCTAATGATGATGATGATGATGAAATGAATGATATTGAAATTGAACAACAATTATGGACTGTTGTTGCTCGATCATCCAATGATAATTTTGTTTGAAAAAAAAATTTTTAATTACCAAAAAACAAACAAACAAAACCGGTATCGCCATCTAACAACCGAGACAGAACCAGCTTATCTTTTTGAAAACTTTTTCTTGAAAAAAAAACAAAACAAAAATACAAAAATTATTCTGATGTGATGATAGTCACTTGGTGATTCAATCAAGTACAATTCCCAAACATTTTTAATTAGAATATATTTTTTTTCAATTTTCAAATTTAAAAATAAAAAACAACAACAAAAATTTTATCTTGTTTTTCAATCTTTTTCTTGAAATTGAGAAAAGATAAAAAAATCTTGAAATTATGATGAAATAATTCATCAAAATGTTTATTCAATTTTTGCAATGAAAACATCTCATTTGAATTTCTTTCACATTTTTTTTCGTTCATTCATATTCAGGGTTGCCAAATTAATTGGAAAAAAGAATGAAAAAAAACCAAGCTGCTTTCAAGCAAATTCTAATCACCAATTTACTAATTATTATTGTTATTTATTGATTATAGATTCACGTTTGTTTTTTGGCAAGAAAAAGAAGGGAGCGAAATAAAAAACAAAACAAAAAGAAAAATCCATTTTTTCAAAATCAAGGACGGTGCATACATTTGCAATGATTATGATAATGATTATTGGCTGTTAAATTTAAACGATGAAAAAAACAACAACAAAAAAAAAGAAAAGAAAAGAAAAAAAATATTCAGGAATGGCAAGAATCCATCAATCGACGTTATCAAATTCAGACATCCAAAAAAAATGACTGATAATGAAAATTAATTTCTTTCGCGATTTCTTTTTTTTGACAAAATTTTCAAGCGATTTCTATCGAAATTACCTACCTATACCTGTGGTAGTGATTTTGGACACTTTTTTTTCTTGCTCTAAATCATATTTAATCAACGGACAAGACAGCGAATTTGAAATCATTCGACATCGACAATAATGATTCAACAAACAATCGATCAAATTGATTTGTAAGTTTATTTTTCTCAAATTTTATTTTTGTTTGATTTGAAATTTTTTTTCATTTTTCTTTTGTTTATCCCCGTAAACAACAATAGATTTTTTGAACCATATCGAAAATCAATCGAAATTGCCTATCACGATTGGTTTCAAACAAATTTCAATTCTGATCCATTAAAACGTGATTTATATCTAACATTTGTATGCATTTTTCTTGTTTATTGGATCGTTGGTTTTATTTATTTATTTGTCGATTTGATTGCATTGAAATGGTCATTTCTTTATCATTTTAAAATTCAACCGAAAAATCTTGGTCAATCATTCGAATTGAAACGTTTCCTACGATTAATTTTTATTGCCAATATTAATATTATTTTCTGTTTTTCGATCACTATATTTATTAATTATATTCCATTATTACATGTGGCCAAAAGTAATCATATACCAACATTTAGTCGATTTATATATGAATTTATTGTATCGATTTTTGTTGTTGAAGCCGGTTTCTATTATATACATCGTGCATTACATCATCCATATTTTTATAAAAAAATACATAAACTTCATCATGATTGGCAGGCACCTATTTCGTTGTCTTTTTTTGATATTCATCCGTTGGAAAACATCTTTGTTAATGCTTTGCCAATTCTTGCTGGACCTTGGCTATTATGTTCACATCCATTATTTACTTGGTTTTGGATCCTGTTTGCATTGATTGTCGGTATGTCTAATCATTCTGGTTGGTATTATATTGTCAATATTTTAGGACCACCATTATTTCATGATTATCATCATAATTTATTTATTGGTAATTATGGTCTAATTGGCCTATTCGATCGTTTACATGGTACTGATAAATTTTTTCGTCATTCAAATTATTATCAAAATTTTCGTATTATTTTGGGTTTTGCACCGATATCAATTGAAGATCGAAATAAAAAAATTGGATGATTAAATCCGAAAAATTCTTTTGCTTCAAATACAACATAGTTCACTGTATCTTTCAGCTTACGACCATATCACGTTGAGAACACCGGTTCTCGTCTGATCACCGAAGTTAAGCAACGTCGAGCCGAGTCAGTACTTGGGAGGGTGACCACTTGGGAACACTCGGTGTCGTAAGCTTTTTATAATTTTTTTTTATTTTTTACAAATAAACACATTAGTTAGACAATTTTTTTTACCAAAGAAATCAACCAATAATGAAAAATTGAGTAATTAAATTAAATTTATTCATGTAATTCAAAAAAACAAACAAAAAAAACTATTTCAATTAACAGTATAATTTGGATAGAAAATATTCAAGCTTAAATGATTATCATCATGAATTTCATAATTAATTTTGATTGTAGCCGGTAATGATAATATAACAATCATTAACATAAAAATAGTCAATGTTAATATTAATGTAAATGTCGTTGTTAAATGTAAACAAAGGCTATTTGTTGAATGTTTATTGATTGAATGTTGTTGTTGATCGTGATGCTTACAACAATTATTATCATTATTATTGGATCGATCAATTTCATATCGAATATAATAATTAAGTATTCGTGGACTATTCATCATTGTTGTTGCTGTTGTTGTTGTTGTAGCGGTAGTGATATTTGATTTGAAAAAATTATCATCATTATTCATTGTTGTATTCGTGGACATAAAATTAGCATTTGTAAACAATGAATATTTGGTAAATTTTGAGGATTTGGATGAAATTCTTGTGAATGGTGATTGAATATTATTAATATTATTATTTCCTAAACTAAACAAATCAAATTCATTAGTGGTTGATATGGATAGATCTTTGATTTGATTGCGAATAAATTTTTCATCATTTATCGATTTTGAATATTTCCTATTAGCAGTATCATTAAGTGGATGATTATGATTGTGATTGGCAGCGATCCAAATATAATCATATATTATTGCGTAGAAATACTTTATCAAATAGGTAACAATTAATAATGGTATTATAAAACGTTGTAAACGAATTATATCGAATTTATCAAGAAAAAATAGATGATAATAATGATGATGATTAGTGATCAATAATAGCCAAAAACAAATTTGCAAAATATCAATAATAACCATATGATTTGATTCAATTTGTAATAATGGAAAATAAAGTAAAAATCCTAAACAAATCATATAATGATAATGATTAGTATAATTGATTACTTGACTTAGTGGATTTGGTAGAAATTCTTTAGCAAAACTTGAAACAGGTTCTTCATGAACATTTAGACAGAATAATATGAATAGCATTAGAATTGTTGAAAGATTAAGTAAAGAATAGGCAAAAATTTTTAAAAGTTTCCCAGGTTGATTTTTATGCAATAAAGATGTCGTTGTTGTTGCTGCTGAGTTTGATATTCGATTTGGTGATTTTGGTTTAGGACACGAATCATCAATATCATTAATCAATTTTCGAACAAGTTGATTACAATTTTCACAAATTGGATACATTTGTTCAAGATTTTTTCGAAATTGAAATAATTCTTCATCGAATCGTTGTTCATCCACAGGTACAAATTGAGCAATCATACGAATTTTAATCGCTTCACGTTCATTACAATCATCACAAAGACGATAATGTTCATATCGGAATTGATTATTAATAATTGAATTATTTTGACAGAAATAATTCGAATTCGATTGATAATAATGTTCGTTCATATGACGATTATATGAACCATCAACATTGAATCCATTATATTGTTGACAACATGGACAATACCATGAATTACGATCCAGATATCTTATGCGATGTTTTGACATACAGAACCAACATTCGACATTGATCTTGATCCATGGCCTTTAAGAAATTAATTGAAAAGGATTGAATAAAACTAAAATCAATCAACATACCGTATACAGAGAAAACCAGAATATAATGTAGAAACAGTTATAGTTGAATAAATGATTGGATTCCAAATATTATCGGGAAATTCAATCATTTTTCAAAACAAAACAAAAACATTTCCAAAAGAATAATTCAGAATTCGAATGATAATAACAATAACACGCCTGTTTTTTTAAATAGCGGTATCGATTATTTCGTTCATCACTTTGCGAAGAGAAACAAAAAAAATATTCACATCTGCTGAATGTAAAATAATTTGAAATTTTCATATTTTCAATTTGAAATCCAAAAACAATGAGATTTACATTAATTCTGCAATCATTTCGACGTGAATTTATTGGTCCGATACCGAAACATAAAGGAAATGTACTTATCGGGTGAGTTCGAATCAATTGATTTTTGTTTTGTCTTGATTCGAATTCTAATGATTTCAATTAATTAAATTTCGTTTAGACGAAAACGTTTTGTACCACCGGTAACAATGGGTAAAAAAATTGGTCTCGTTCAACAATTAGCCTATGAAGAAGAAGTGATGAAATATCTAAGTAAACCATATGTAAATGAAACACAAGAATGTCAATATTTAGAATCAAAAAATATGGAACGGCCACCGTATTGGGATGATTTTTCTCGTATGACTATTGAACAACCATTAAAACAATCATATTCAGCAGATTATTTGGAAAAATTAAATTCATCTCGTTCATTTGAAGAAGAAAATTGAATCTTTTTTCAATAAATAGATAGTCAACTGTGTTATTTAATAATTTTTGTTATTAAAAAATTTTTGTAAAATCAAAATAATTTAATTTTTATATTAAGTTTAAGTTTTGTTTTATCGTCAAATATTGCATAATAATGATAATATTAGGAGAAATTATTTTCAAACCAAGCCATTGGATCGGATCTAAAGTCAACAGAAAAAAAGAAAAAAATGATTGAATTAACGAAAAAAAGACGACAAAATAAATGGAAACTTACTCGATATCTTGTTTGGTGATTATTTTATTATCTCGTAATAAAGCACCGAATGCAGATGCTAATGGATCACGTGCAATTGTAGCAACACCAATAACACGATCATTACGAAAATAATATGCAGCAAAATGTAAATCATTAAGATCACCATCAATATAACAATTATCTGGATCATCAATAATACCGGCAAATCGTATACCTTTACCGAATACAGATGACCAGAAAAATGTAACCGAACGAAAACCAGAATTATCATTATCCATTGGTAATTGATTCATCATTGCTAATGATGCTTGACGACCATGTGATTGTGCTGTTTGCCAATGTGCAATATTCATCATTTCATTATCGAATATACGATTCGGATACATACAAACATCACCACCAGCATAAACATTCGATACGGATGTTTGAAATTTTTCATCCACAATAATACAATGATTATCCGATAGTTGAATATCCGGCGAATCTTTTAAGAAATCTGTATTCGGTATACTACCAATACCAATAACACAAACATCACAATCAAGTGATTCCGGTAATCCTTCGGATTTAATACGAATTATTCGTTTTGATTCTGAATCCAATTCAAATTCCAATTCTGATGTACCTGTACAACAGAATCGTATATTTTTTGATATCAAAAGTTCTTTGATTGCCTGACCAATTTGTCTGCCTAATGTACGTGCATATGGAACATCCGTACGGCTAAGGATTGTTATTGTTTTGGCCGATTTGATAATCGAACAGGCAATTTCAATAACTACGAATAAAACAACAAACAAATTAGAAAAAAAAATCTCAAATTTCAAATTCTCTTTTTACCAATAAACGATGATCCAATGAGTATAACATTTTTATCTTCTATTTGGTCATTAATATTGTTTGCATCATGATAGGTACGTAGATAGAAAACATTTTCAAGATTTTTATTATTCTCAAACACTTGTGATGGATATTTTCGTGGTCTGGATCCAGTTGCAATGAAAATTTTATCATAATGTAAGGCAATAGTGTCATCATTATCATTTAATAGATAGGCCATTTGTAGTTCGGTATCAAGATTTTCACATTTTGTTTTTAATTTTAATTCAATCTGTGCTTTTTGATAATAATCTTCATTACGTAATACAATATTTTCCAATTTACAGGCAAGATTCTTGATTAATTTTTAAAAAAAAAGTTTTGTTGTTGAAAAATTACAATAGACGAAACAAACAGATAAAACATTTTACCTTACTCAATTTAGTACGATCATATGGTACAGCATCTTCTTGCGATACAAGAACGATACGACCATCAAAACGTAAATCATTACGTAATGTATCCATACATTGAAAACCGGCTGGACCACCACCAATAATAATTATTGTCTGTTCATTGGATAATTCACGACCAATAGGTATTTTCGGTAATGAAATAATAAATTGTTCTTTTTTTGCACGTAAATAAACATCATCATCACGGATTTCAATCTGTTTTTTTTAGGATGGGATAGAAATTTATTTAGAGAAAAATCTAAAGAAAACAAAAACATCAAATTACCTCAAATGTTGGAATATTATTACAGCCAGGAAATTCTTCAATATCACCGGTATTAATATTAAAACAAGCACCATGCCATGGACATATTGCATAATCACCATAAATAACACCTAAAAAGTGGTTAATCAACGATTATCATTATCATCAATCATCATTCATACATACCATTGATTAAAGGTGCACCATAATGTGAACATTTATTACCAAATGCAATGATTTCTGTTTCCGTTTTACGATATAAAACAATTCCTACATTTTCGATTCGTACAACTTTTCTCCTATTTACAAAGAATAGATAAATAAATGAAAATCAAAAATATCCATAAAAATACACTTACTCTTTGATTTGAAGTTCATCAATTTTACAAACCGATTGTTCAATAATATCCGACATTCGAAAAAAAAGAAAGATTCGAAATGATTTTCACTGTATTGAATTATTGAATAAAATTTTTTGAAATTTTATTTTTGAAAATTCAAAATTTCGAAGCGAAAAAAAAACTTCAATCGATCAATTGATTAATCATCGGCTTTAATCATGATGAATGATTGCGATCGATGGATGGATGGATGGATGGATAACAAGGAAAACATTCATCAAATCCTAAACAAACAAAATAGAAAAAAAACAAGTTTACCTTCGAAAATAGGCCAAGCGTAAAGATTAGTTGTATCTTTTCTTTTCTTAAAAAAAATTGGGCGTCTTTGTTAACACAATATATTCGATTTTCGAACGCGAAAGAGCTGAATAAATGAATGAGAGAATATCAGATCAGCTGTTTTTTTTGTTCAAGGTATTTTTCAACAAACAAACATACACACATGAACAGTGAGAATTAAATGAATGAACAGAATATATTGGATATATCAAAGCTTTTTATTAAAGAAAATCATTTTTTTACAAAAAAATAAACTATTATGTTTTCCAATTATTATTAATCATTCGAATAGCCATATCGATAAATTGTACCTGTTCCATTGGCATCTGTACTAACATATCTTCATTATATGTTATCCATGATAAATGGGATTTTGTTGTTCGATAATCATTATTCGAATTATCATCATCTTGATTCATAATCATTGCATCGGTCAATTTCCAATCAATTTTATCATTAAAATGAAAATGATAAACTTTAACTTCTTTCCAACCATTATCAGTATTATCCGGACTATCCATATAATATGCTTGTGTTGGTATAATTGATTGTAATTGTGGATCAATCGATCTGAAATATTCCAATATATCATTATCATTTATCCATTTATTATGGCCAGAATTTTTATCAAATATACGAAATAATTGTCGTAAATCACCAAACATAATATCATCACCAATAAATCTCATTGGTACAAATAATGAACTATATTTTCTTTCTAAAGCAAATTCATTTATCTGTATACCACCAATAAGTCTTGTTCTTGATATTAATAACATTACATAATGATTAGGTCCCCAACGTGGTAGATTTCCTTTACCACGTAATCCAGTACGGCCACAAATATTCATCGGTATTGAATCTTCATCCAATTTATAGATAATAAAATTATTATCCATTTCATTGGAAATAATTTTCGGCGATAGATTACAATCCAATAAATCCCATTGTCCTAAATCATCTTTAATCCATGAACGACGATCAATAGTAAATCCGGCCGGATTAACCGAAACAGCATTCCAATTAAATACGGGTAAATGTGATGTAATTGTAGAATTACTATTACGTTTTACAATTGTTTTTAAACGTTCTTTTAATGCTAATAAATCTTCATCAACCCATTGTTTTAATGTTGTGGGGAAATTTTCACGTTTTCTTGAATAAATAACCGGATCATAATTAATCCATATTATATCCCAGGAAACAAATTTATCGGCAACAGGAAATCGTTGTATACGTGTACCAGCATATGGTGATAATCTTGCCAAATAATGTATACCGATTGTTTGTAATAATTGTGATTGATTCAAATCTATTGCTGTTGATCGATGATGAATCATTTGCATTGTTTGTTTTTTCTGTCGTATTAATGTTGTTGTTGTTGGACAATAATCACCACCAATAATACTATTGCCAACATTGTTTGTTGTATTATCAATATGTTTGATTGTTTCCAAATAGATTTGTGTCTGATACATCATTCGTTCAAATTCATTCATTTTGGTTTTAATCGTACGTAAAATTGTTTTTTCATGTTCTAATTCTTCACAAATTAATTGTATAGTTTCATTTTGTCTACCCATAATATCTTTTTCATCTTCTTTACGTTGTCTTTCATCATAAATTGTTTTAGCTAAATGACGCCAATAATTATAATCTTCTTTTGATAATCGTTGTTTATAATTATCATCACCATTATTATTATCATCTTGAACAAGAAATACACCATCTCCTCCTCCTCTTGTTGCTGTTGGTGATGACGATGAATCCATTGTATCACCGATACGATTTTTTTTCAATCGATCACGACAACATCGACATGGAAATGTTAATATTTTCATCCAAAATTTCAATAAAACATAACCAAATTTAAATATACTTAATGGTGCATGTAATGCAGGACGATTAGCAAAATCAATAACTAAAATATAACGTTGATATTTCCAAATATTATCTGTTTCAGTTTGTAATTTAGTTGCTGTCGATGCAAACAATGCATATAGCAATGTCATTAGTATCAATTTTAAACAGATTAAAAATTGAAATGTAAATGCATATGACCAAAATCCGGATACTGGACATGAATGTGACATTGGTATCGGTTTTACTGGACATAATTCTTCACGATTTATCGGTTCGATCAATGGTTCGGTTCCAAGTATAACACTTTGGAAAAAAATTGATGTTAGATTAGCCATCGATGTAAATGGATCATTATTATTATTATTATTATCCGTTTTTGGTATGACTGTCGGTGATGGTAGTGGTTGTTGTTTAATCGTACAATTACGTGTTAATTCATCAACAGGTGTTGTAAATAATGAAACAATCGAACGATGAAATGCTTTATGAAACATTTCCCGACTAAGTTCAGTATTTGGATATAATAATGCCTGTATTATAATACCCGAACTAATCAATAAAATTAATGCCATACGCATAAAATGAATAAAATCCACTGATACCATTAATTTAAAACGATATAATAATGGACCAAGTGTAGGTGAAATAGGCAGATAGATATAAAATAGACGATAATAAAAATAAAGTAAACCAGCACTAAGTATAACTTTCATTCCATATGGATCGATAATATAACGTGAAAAACGATGTCCATGTATTGAATATGAATAAACAATAAGCACACGTCCCCATGTATATGTTAACCAGAAAATTATCAACAATATTGATTCAAGTATACGAAAAAACATTGGTACCGATGTATAACGACGATAAAGTATATAAACACGGCGTATATGTTCAATTATGTTTAAAACTGTGAAAAAAATCAAATTATTTCAGGTGAATCAATCAAATCAAATCAAATCAATACTTACATGTCCATATGCAAACAGTAAGATCTAAACGCCATTCACCACAACCAGGCCATATTAATGCTAAACTTAAAAGTGCTATAATTTAAAAGAAAACATCAGAATTAAAAATCAAACATGAGAATATTTCCTGATGAAATTCATACCAAGATAGATAATATAAAAAATATGATATGTCCAAAATTTTGTTATGGGTGAATTCCATAATAAATAAATCATTTTAAATAATGGTGGTTGTTTATCAATAAATAAATTATTTCGTTCACGATCATATGATGATTTATTCTTATTCTTATTACCATCCTGTTCATTACGTAATTTTTTTCTTTTACGATTCATTCGAGTTAATGCTACACGTACTTCTTCATCTAATGATGATATTGTTAATTGATTATCAAATAATTGTTCAATTAAACTGGATTTTTTTCCATTTTCATTTATATTTCGTATTGCTTTATGATTTGAATCTAATGGTATTAATTTTAATTCATCAGCAGCTTTAACTAAAAATTCATCATCATCATCATTACTATCATTTGAATTATCACCATCTTGATTTAATTCTTCTAATAATTTTGTTTTATGTTCAGTCCATTTATGATTAATATCTAAAAATCTGATCCAAATATACATTGGTAATATAAAAAATGCTGATAAAATAATTTTAATAACCGGTGGTATTGTTAAAAAACCCCAGCTTAATTCTCGTACACGAATTCTTCCATTAAATGTATTTGTAAGCCATTTTTGACAACAAGGATGTGCAATAAATGCACGATGACTACCATTTGCTGCTATATCAACAGCAGTTTGTTGATCCCAATCCGAATTTTTTTGATCCAATAAATCATAACCACGTTGTTCATCATTACGATAACAAGCATCCAATACATCGATAGCAAATTTTGCAAAAATTTTTGATTGATCTTGTAGATCATCTTTAACATTTTGTTCAGGTATAAACCATGCCATTCTATCCAATATCATTGATAATATTAATCCCAGATGAATTGGTTGATCAGAATGTTTCCAAAGAATTTCAGCTAATTTAAATCGACGATTAAAAACAGCCCACATAGCTAATGTAGCTAATGCTTTACGTTCAGATGAACCGGCATCAACTTGATACATTCCCATAATATTTAAACACATATCTTGTGGACTAACAAAATCATGTAATGATGTTGTTGTAAATATTAAATGATTAAATTCATTTGATATAAATTTTTCCGGATCAATATTCGAATGACTTGGTGATGCTAATCGTTCTAATAATTCTTCAAAATTATCTGACCATACTGGTACACCCAAAATTGCTTCCATACAAACAGTACGAAAAAAATCCGATTCCAATAAACTATATCGTATTAAACGTATCAAACGAAATGGTGTTAAATATTTATGTATTTTAAAACCATGTGTTAGGAAAAGATCAACAAAATCTTCACGATTTGATTTCAATACAGCTAATTCAAATATTGATTTTTCCAATTGAAGATTATATGATGGATTACGTGATAATACTTCATCCAAAGCAACTAATGGACAATTCCAATCTAATGTTAGATAAAGATCTTTTCGTATTAAACTTGAATCTAATTTATCACGACGATTTTGTGATTTAAATAATGATAATAATATAAATTCAGAAAGATTTGTTAAATCACAGCTAGAATTGTGCATATTCAATATGGATAAAAATACACGTCCACGTGGTGATCCTGATTCACGAACACATTCAATAATTCGATCACGAAATGTATTTCTTGCCATTGCATTATTACGAAATTCAGGAAATTGTTGAACGATTTTTTGTACCAATAATGGTTTTAATGTTTGTTCAACAAATTCTGCATCCCATGCATGATAAAGATCACGACAACGATGTTGCATTTCAATATAGGCATACGAAAGAAGATCAGCAAAACCACCCGAACCACGAAGTACAATAATCGGATTATGTCGTCGTATATTATCCAATACTAATTTTGCACATTGATAATCACCTTGTATAACTAAACATACTACTGGTATCATTTTTTCATTAGCATCTTTTGTCAGTTTAGAAATGGAATCATTTTCTAACATTGGTGACATTGGTCGAGCACCGCTTACATCATCTTCATAAATTACTGTACCTTCTGGACTAATAAATGAATGTTGATCTTCATCAAATCTTCCATCACTATCAACACTATCATCGGATTCGGCATCAACAGTATCCTGATCAATACCAAAACAATTGGTTTTCTGTCCATATGATGGACGAACAATTATATCTAAATTGGTTGCCTGTTCTGATGGTTTTCTAGACGATGTTTTTGTTGATGATGAATAAACTTTTCGTCGACGAATTCTGAATTGTCGTTGATGATGATCACCAGATGATGATGGTATATATTGTGAACGATATAATGGTAAATTATTTGAATTTCGTGGATCATTATCATTATCATCATCATCATTATAGAATTGTTCTGTTGACAATACAGTTCTTTTGGTTAAATGATCGATAAAATTAATCATAAGATTATGATAACAATCATCCGAATTTGAACTTTGTAAAATTAAAAAATTTGTATGCATTGGATTTAATTCATAACGACGTTGATTTGGTATCGGTCCCGGTTTACTTAGCTGTATATTTGGACCGAAAAATTCTTGTGTATAGCTAAGATTAAATTTATTTGTTATACCGATTACAGGGAAATGTTTTTTGGATGATTTTTCAAATGTTGTTGTACGAAATTCATTTTGTTCTTCAATCAATGCATCACCAATTAGTTTACCAACACCAATATCAAGACCATTTGTAACTAGCCACATACTTGTTGTTTTAGCTGCCTGAAAAGCAAAAAACGAATTAATTAAATGAAAAATAAACAAACAAAACAAAAATAAAACATACTTTCATAACACCAGTACGAAATGAAGACATTTGTCTAGAATTATTCCATGTACGAAAATGATCCGGATCCGAAAGTAAAAATAATGCAATACGTGGTATTGATAAATGCCATTCATTAAACATAACATTGGTAATATTTTTCATTTCAACATCAGATGTTAAATAAATATATGGCCGGGATATTGTTTTCATTGAATCCGATGCTAATGGATAATCAATATCGAATATAAGATTACCACCACTAATAATACCTTCTTTAACAATTTCACCACCATCTTGATCTTGATAATATTGTCGATTTGTTGATTTCATCGGTGATAATTGTTTGACAATCTTTTTTATTGATTTTGATCGTAAATTTGATTCTTCCAATAATGTACCAGAATTAATAGCTAAATTTTCTTCTTTACGTTTAGCCATTGATAATTTATTTGCTACCTGTATACGTGATGCCATTTGCCGAAATGTTTTATCAATACGTGAACTAACACGTGATAGATTCGATATCGATACAGTACGTGATAGATTAGTTGTTGATTGATTTTGTTGTTGATTTTCAATATTACTGATGGGTAATGGTGATGGAATTTCATTATCATCATCATCATCCACATCATTATTATCATCCATATTGATTTGATTCGGTGATTTTTCTGTAATTTCTGATAATGGATCCATATTAATATCAAAGAAAAATTGTGCGGCAGTTTTTTTCGAAATCGATCAATCAATCAATATAAAATCATCACATTAATCAATCAAAAAACAAAAAACACTAGTTTTCAACAATCACACAATGATGATAAGGCAGAAAAATGATGATTTAATGAGGTATTATTTGATTTTAGGCAATGAAAAATTCACATAGAAAAATTAGCAATCATCATTCTTTTCTTTCGTAGAAGGCATCAATAATTTTGAATTTCGAAATGTTTTTTCGAAGTGAAAAAATTGAGAGTGAGAAAGACAATTGTTGCTTTTGGCGCCCACCTAATAATGAGTATTATACGATTCGATCAAGCATGAAATCAGAGAAGAAAAAAAGATGCTTATTTTTGGTGATATAGTGGACATTGATGTTTTTTGAATGTAGAATCTTGATCACCGAAAAAATATTTCACAATTGAAAACAAAACAAAACAAAAAAACGTTATGGAATTTCATGGTCAGACAATACAAACAATAAACACAAAAGGTGACCAGAAAAAAGGATTCATTATTTCTTTCAATGATGACTAGATGGCATTAATAACACAACAATAACAGCGACAGTAGAAAATCATGATCAACCTAACCTCACTCAACTATGAATCACAGTTATAGTCATAGTCATGGTCATCAACCTAACCTCACTCAACTATAAGTCATAGAAATTGTTTCTTATGAGAAAAAATTTTTTTTTCAGATGATGAAAACGACAAATGTTTGATGTTTTTGGGTAATTTTTTTTTTGATTGAAAAAACTTTTTATTTATATAACAAATGATGATGATGATTACAATAATAAAATAGGTTCAATATACGCAATATTACAACATTGATTTGATTGTTGGTTGGTTGGATGGTTGATTGAGTTGTAAATCATCGAATCAAAGATAAGATTAAAGCAGGCGGTTTCATTCAATTATCAAATTAACATCCAATGGTAACCCGAAAATTGATTAGATTGAATTAATTATATTAACAATCGAAAATCAAAATTTAAATAGAAAGAAATGGAAATGGAAAATTTTTGGATGATTTGATTGAGCAACAGGTAATCGAATCTCAAACATCCTTACATAATTAATGAAAAAAAATGAATCAAAAACATTTTTTTAGAGGAAAAAATTATTATCATCGATTTATCGATGATAATTTGTCAATTTTTTCGCTCTCTCTCGTTTTATATCAGTATAGAAATAGATGAAAATAAATAAATCAAAAATTTGGAGAAAAATTAATCAAAAATTATGCTTTGCTCATTATGATTATTCCGGATACGATCATAAACATTCGATAAATCGAATGTATCGGGACTATTCGTTGATGTTGACGATACAATCGATTCATTTTGTTCGATATTTTCGTTCATCACCAACATTCGATGAATAATATCATTATTTTTTAATAATTTTTTTATTAAATTTGGATTTTTATTCAAAATATAGCTGATAAGAAATTCACGATATTGTTCACGTCGTTCGGGATCCATTTGTTCTAATGATAAATCAATTAATCGTTGTACAGAAATACCACGACATTTTGGATGAAATGGATCACGCATACGACAATAATCACCCCATGTATCATATTGATCAGGTAGAAATATTTCACGACGATTTTTTATCAATGGTAATGCATCAATTATTGATGATAAAAACACCAATAACATTATTATCTTGATATTAATCATTTTTTTAGATAAATTTTGGTTGAACGAACGCGAACAAAAAAAAACATTCAAAACGAAAAACCAAAAGTCTTTATAAAGATGATCAACAATCGAATGTGAGAAAAGTCGTGTATGTTTGTGTGGTGAGCAAAGTTTAAAAAGAAAACTTTTTGAAATTTTATTCAAATATTTTTTCACTTTACAAATTTCAAAATGGTAAAAAAAGGGGGAAAAAGTTTACATTTTTTGTTTGATTCAAAGTTCATAGCAAAAAAAAAACACAGGAAGATCTGATTCATTTTTTACACACAAAAAAAATCGTGACATTTCATCTTTCTTTGGAAAAAAATATAGGAATTTGTTATAATTGGAAACGGGGAAAAAAACGATTATCATTATATTTATAGAGGTGTATTTACAACATTCAAATTTCTTCGATGAAAAGGTTTTTTAAGATTTTAGAATCTTAAGATTCAAAATTCTGTCATTTTTTTCTGGATCAGAAAACCACTCATAGCTATTTATAGCTATTCAATGATGATGATGGTGAATTTTGTTGTTGTTGTTGCTGTTGTTGTGGCGAAGAATTTTTACTAAAATTTCCAATCGAATGATTTAAAAATATTTGTTGTGATGTTGGTGATTGACCATAAATATCGGCTGCTGCTGCTGATGATGATAATTGTGTTGGTGGCGGTGATGATTTTGCTATCAATGATGATGCCGAAAACGAAGATGATGGTGATGATGTTTTTATAGCTGCTGCTGCTGCGGATGATGTTGGTGTTTGATTATTCAATAATAATGATGAATTTTTAATCATCGAAGATGATGATGATGGTGATAATCGATTATTTGGTGGTGATGATGATGATGATTGTGGAGAATTATTTAAAAAATGGCTTATTAATTTGGCATTAGTAAACATATCGGGTATTTGAAAAAAACTTGATAGAATATCATTACGTATTGGTGTTGTTGTTGTTGAATTAATATTCGATGTACATGTTGATGATGATGATGATGATGATATAGATGTTGTTGATGGTGATGATTGTTGTTTGGATGTTAATGATGTCGTATTCGATGACGATTGTGATCCAGAAGAATTTGTTGTCACACCAAATGCAGCTAATAATGAATTTGGATTCGGTATATTTGTACTGCGAGGCATCATTGTTGTCGGTGTAGTTGATGAACGTTGCTGTTGTTGTTGATTATTAGAATTAGATATGGAAAGTAAACTTGATGATGATGGTATCTGTGGTGGTGGCATCGATGTTCGTATCGATGATTTATTCGTATTTGATGATAAAGAACCACCACCAAGAAGCATTGACGATGGTGATGGTGATAATGATGATGATGATGAGGTAGTTGGAGCATTTGATGCTAAATTTGCTAATGATTGTAGCATAGCTAAACCATGATGATGATGATGATGATGATTTGACATAGAATATTGATCATGAATACTGGACGATTGTTGTTGTTTGATTTTTCCAAGCTATATCACAAAGGGTTAAAAAAGAAATTAGAAAATTAAAAACCAATCAAACATTGAAAACATTACCGATAATGGGTTTGATGATTTATTGCTACCACCACTGTTATTATTCGAAATATTTGTTGTCGATCGATTCGATGAATTATCATTACCAGTAACCATTAATTTACCGGCTAATCCTTCATTAAATGTTGATGATTGTTGACTATTATTATTCGATGTACTAAGATTAATCGCCTGTTCATTTGTTGATTGTTTCATCGATGATTGTTGCTGTTGAGATGCTTTTGATTTTGATTTTTGTGTTGTTGTTGATGAAGACGGATGCTGCTGCTGTTGTGTTGACGATAACATTGGTGGTAACATTGAACTTTCTAAACATAAACGTTCCGAATATCTACATAATTGATCACCATTAATACCATCACCAAAATATTTTCCTAAACATTCATAAATATTTGAACGATTTTTCATTGATGTTGATGTTTTATGATAAACACTGTTTGGGAAAAATGAAGGGAAACAAAAAATTAAAAATCAAAAGTCAAAACAATCAAAAATCAAAAACTTACTCGATAAGAAAACGATTCCATTCATTTGTTATGATTCCTTTTTTATTCATTGGTCTTGATATTGGTATACTTGAAACAATATCATATGGTGTTTTTAAACTTAATAAACTAGCACGAAGAATAGTTATATTCTGTATCAATGATGATGATGGCGAAGAATTCTTTGCCGTCGTCGCTGAGGATGATGATGTAGATTGTTGTCCCAATAAACTATCCGTTATCATTTGATGCATTTTTGTACTGAAAATATTCTGTGCAACTAATGATGCAACTTGTTGTTGTTGTTGTTGCTGTTGTTGTTGTTTAATAAAAGATTGATCCAATACGGAATTTTTATTGCTCGATTTTCGTGGCTAAATTGATTGAGAAACAAACAAAATTGGTTAGTTTTTCTTTTCTTTTTTGGGTAATAAAAGGATACCTTTGTTGTTGTTGTTTGACCATCCGATCCATCGATAGTTGTTGTATTCTTTTTAGATGACGTTGATGATTGAGAATTAATCGATTTCGAAGATGAATCTTTTTGCGTAATTTTCGAACCATCACCTGTAGATGATGATGATGAAACTTTTTTACCACCACTAGATGATTTTTGTTGTTGTTGTTGTTGCTGTAGAAGCAATGATGTTTCAACAATATGACCAATAATATCATTATGATTTGTAGTTGTTATTTGATTCGATTTTTTCGACATAACATTCGATGTTGTTGTCGTAGTTGTTGTTGATTCTTTTGATGATTTTGCAGGTAAAATCGATGTTGATTGTGATGGTGAAGACGTTGCTGATGATAATTTTACCTGTTTGGTTTGTTTTCGATTACGATTTTGATTAACATTTTCCAAATCCACCACCACCATATCATCATCATCATTATCATCAAGTTTTGTTGATTTTCTTTTTAATTTTTGTAAAAGATTTGCCTTTTCAAATTCATCATCAATATCATTTTGATTTTGATTATTTTGATTATTATCATCATCGATTGGTTTGAATTCCAATTCACCACAATTAATATAAAAACCACCATATAATGTTGTTATATTATGTGGTATTAATTCATCATATGCTTCTGAATTATCAACAAATGAATCATTTTCATCATAACCATCACCTTTATCAATATAACCATCAACATCATAACCATATTTTTGTTCAAATCTTGCTGCAATTCTTGCTACTTCTTCATCCGAATCTTCTTCATCAAACTAATCAAAAAAGTGTTAAATGAAATGATTAATGAATCTTTTGGACGAGGAAAAACCAAAAAAACAACATACCAATTTAGGTGGACGTCTTGGATCATTGGTTGCTGATGATTGTTTTTCTTTACTTTTCACTTTCTGTTTATTCTGCTGTTGTTGTTGTTGATCGGTAATTAAATTTTTTAATGAAAAATGTGGATAATAATGTTTTGTATCCGAAGATAAATCTAAATCAATCGATAATCGTATCGATGACGATGTCGATCCATTTTGTTTTGATTTCGTTTTCGATGTTGTTGATGGTGTGGACGATGATGAAACACCACCAATTTTAGCAGCCATTGCCATTGTTTGCATACTGCAGTGATTTTTATTTAAAAAAAGTGAAAATTTTCTGTAATTTCAAAAATGATGATTTGTAATTTCGAAATTCGCATTCACTGATGATGATGATCCATTTATAGCCGATTGAATTGAGCAAGGCAAAAAAATATCGATTATCAACCAAAAATCAAATTAAATTTTAATTAAATCAAAAATTTGCAGACAACCAAACAATCAAAACAGAGGAGGAAAAAAAACAAGCAAGACACGAATACCCCTTATTTTGCGTGTGGTTGGTTTTGGTTAATGTTTTGATAATTTTCAAGCCAAGAAACAAACATGAAACAGGCAGCAGCCAACAGCCATTGAGAGAAGAATGAATGAAAAATATTCCACTTTTTTTCATTATTTTGATGAAGGGGGGGCCAGGAAAACTATTTCGACACATGCAACCTGTGTTTGGTTGATTTTGGCTTGGAAAAAATATTTCGAATGGAAAAAAAAAATTTCCGATTTTTTTTCCGAAATGAAAATTTTCTTTAAAATTAAAAATCTTTGATCGGCAAAAAAATCTATTGCTTTCAAAGAATCATCAAGGTTATCCAAATCATCATCAATGTTGAGGAAAAACAAAACAGAAAAAAATTAATCTAATTTTTTTCTGTGTTCCAGCGAAAACTGTTTTACCAGGTTCAGGTCATTGGCTATCTCGATTGTCGGATAGGCCATTATCATCAATCAATCATATGATGATGATGATGATGGGAAATATTTTGACGATGATATATTTTACCATAACGTTCCCTTTTTAATTGATCGTAACCTTTACCATAAAATGAATGAATGTAGAATGATTTTTGGATCTTTTTTCCGGTTTTCGATTGTAAAAGCGTAACGAAAAGATTTTTTTACGTAAATTATTATCGATATTAATATCGATATCATTTTTTTTAAGTTTCGTCCATCATCATCTATAATCGATTATCATTATATTCTTCCGCATGTTTTCGATTGTTTTTTCTTCTCCACAATTGAGAGCACTGGAGAAAGAGAGAAAAAGATGTTCATACCGGTAACAACGATGATGACCAAGACAACGAAAAAAAAACAGTATAAAAGACATGGAAGATTTGTATTTTGAATATTGTCAACAAATTATCATCATTTGTTTTTCATTATTTAATTTTTTTCAAAGTTTCAAACAAAGTTTTTTGAAAAATTCAATCAAAAAATGTCCAAAGTAAGTTTCGAATGTTTTTTTTCGAATTTCATTTCATCGCCACCAGATGGTGGTGGTGTTTATCGAACAATGATTATTCGAAAATTTTTGTTGATTTTTGAATTTTGAAATTTTCAATTTTCATTTTTTCAATTTTTTCACAGAAAATCTTCATCGTTTATATTGTTGTAGCCATATTAATGATACAATATCAAAATTCAATGGTAAATGCTGGCCGTAGTAAAAAAAGTATGATGATTGGTGTTGCATTAGGTGCAGCTATTGCACGTTCACAACAACATGATCTACGATTATTACATGTCTTGATACCATTACGTTTAGCTGCTGAAGCATGGAAACAAATGGGTAAAAATACTAATCATCATCATCATCATGATTATGATTATGATGGACATCATCATCATCATGGTGGTGGTGGTTATTATCGTCGTCGTCGTCGTTGATCATCATCAATCAATCAATCAATCGATTTTCAAATGTTTTTCATTCATTAGTTTATCGTTCAATGTCTTGACGTCTTGATAATCATCAAATCATATTCATCATCACCATTACTTCTTGTCAATTTCCTTTGTTTGTGTTCATCATCATCATCACCTTGATCATCATTGTCCATCATCATCATCATCTAACCGTAACCTTTTGTAACCTCGTATTCTTGTATGATAAAATGTTTGTTTGTTTAGATACTATTAATATTTCAATTAGATTCATTTTATGTAGAATAAATAGCTGTTTGAAACATCAGAAAAATAAAACAGAATATTCTTTGATCTAATTAAAACGAAAATTCATTAAATCTGTTCTCATTCTCACTCCTCAAAAAGAATCTCAGTGTGTTAATTAATGAAATGATGAAAAATACAAAGTTTGGTTTTTCGGCCCGAAAAAAACAAAATCAACTGAGAAATATTCCCGAAAAAACAAAGCGGGTGGTCGATTCTGATTTTGATTTTGATTTTCTCCAATGTAATTTCGGAATAATTTTTGTTTTCACCAACACTATTTTGGCATATTGCATCTTTGGCTAAAATGTTTTTGGTTATTGTAAAATACTGTTATTTCATTCATCTCACACACACACACACCAAAAACACACGTGTTTGTTCCAAAAATAAAATTATGGATCATTTCGATTTTTATAAAATCAAAGTCCTGCGCATCATTCATTCAATGGCTATTCAAATGTAAATTTTTTTCGCTCCCTTCTCTCTCTTTATTACCCATCACATCGCCAAAATGAAATGAAACTTAATGTGATAAACGAAAATGATAATGATGCTTATTACCATTATCATTATTAGTATTAGTATTTTGGACAGTGACGATTACGATCCATCCATTATGTTTTGTAGAAAAAAAAACATATTGCCCATCTGAAATGGAAAAAGAATATTCTCGTTCTTCTCTGCTGGCCCCCTCTTCGATAATAAAAATGATTATTCTTTTTTGCGCATTAATAAACACACAGAATACTGAAAATCGAACCATAGGGACCATCACATATTGAGAGAGATTGAATATGATGATCATCATTTTTTTCGCTAAAAAACATCCAATAAAACACATCGATTACACTGTAATGATCTAAAATATGAGTTTTTTGTTGTTGCAGTAGTTAGATGGATGGATGGTTAACCTCGATCGTTGTTTTTTTAATCGTTAAAGAATTATTATTATTATTCAATCTGAACAAAAAAAAAGAAGAAAATTTTCGGGAAATTTTGATTGAATTCGCAACAAAATGACAATACATGAAGAAATCTTTCCGAAATTTACATTTCATATCGGTCGGTCGGTTCGGTATATTTCCATTGGGAATTTTCTCTCGAAACAAAACAAAAAAATTGGTGACAACAACAAACACCAAACATACGAAAAATTCGGTGGCAGTTTTCATTTGTTCATTTCAAAAAAAAAAAATAAAATAAAATGACAGTTTTCTGTTCGGGATTTTTATATTTCCAGTAGCAGCAGCAGTGATAGTCAATGACATTTTCATGAAAAACACACACACACAAACAGAATAGGAAAAAAATAGGAATCCCAAAAGCATCAAGGGATTCTATACTGATGATGATGTTTTAAACATTTGTTTTTGGAAACATTTTTTTTTTGAAAAAACAAAATCAGATTTTATAATCAGAAATCCACCACTGCCATTCAAATGATGATTATTCTGATTGAAGAAAAAATTCGAGAGAAATTTTCCCGAAAAGAAAGTTTTTTTTGGAAAATAATTTTTCCGAAAATATTCTTTCCATTTAATCGATCACCAATAACAATCAAAACAAAACAAATAAAATTCATATCATTTACGCATGATAAACATCATCAAATTACAAATTTTATCATTGAAACAAAATCATTGATGGGCGTGCAATAAAATGTTTACTGTTTATTCTGGGAATATTCTCTGTATGTGTGTGGGCAAACACACATAGAATATTTCCAATTGGATGAATATTGGATGTAATTGAGATCTTTCCCATCCTGATTCTGACCCAGAATCATTATTTATTTATTTTTCCATTTTTGCCAATGGTTGAATGAATTGAAAGGTTAAGTTAATTTTTTTTTATTTGTTTCGACAACCAGAATCATACAGAATCAATGGACAAAATCAAAATGAACAACCAGAAAAAAATTGACTTTTTTGCTTGATCAAATCAAATCAAACTCAAATCGTAAAAAACGTAATTCAACCAAAAAAAATAACCGAAACAAAATGGACAACAATAACCGATCAAACGAAAAACATTCATACCCGATTCTGATATCCGATTAAAAATCCGAGAAATTAATGCTAAACGCACACCAGTCCGTCAGCCAGCTTAGCTTAGCTCAGCCAGCCACTAAACACTTATTACGCGTCAATTAGCATTCGATTACCGAACAAAAAATAAAATAGAAAAAAAAATTCTAATTACAATTCGAATAGCGCGTGTGCACACGCGCGTAATTCGTTTTTTGCCATTTGCGTAATAATAATTTCATGATTCTGATTAGTAGGATTTTTTTGTTTGGATCACCATCATAGAGATGTATCCAGAGATTTGATGGAAACAACGACGATGGAAAAAAAACAAACTTGTCACATTTTTTTGCAATGTAATGGAGACACGTGACATAAACGTTTGATGACTTTGGAATGACTGAAAATCCGAAATGAATCACATTATGATGAATAATACGTGTGTGGGGGTGAGGGGTTAAATATTTTTCCAAAATTGTTAATCTCATCATCATCATCATCATTTTGGCCATAATTTTTTTCATTGAAGAAATACCGGCATTCCGGTTATTATTTAATAATGATGTTGATGACCGGATATATTTTGTCGGGTATATTTTATGTACCGAAAATTCAAAACTCTACGAAGGAAAGAAGAGAAAGAAAAAATCCAAGGGATCAATGGATTTTCCAATAAATGTTTCAAGTAACACCTGATTATGATGATGATGGAATTAAGTTGTCCATGGTAAGCGGGGTTGGTGGTGGTGGTGGTGGGGGGTGAAATTTGGACATTTCAAGGTCTGAAAATCAATTTTCCAATCATGTTGATGATGACTTGTGGCACGTTTCATTGAAGGGGAGAGAGAGAGAAAGAGAGAGAGAGAGAAAGAAAAACATTGATCCCTCAATCATCATCCACCCACGTTTCTCTACAAACAAAAAAATTAATCCATGGATAAAATCCTTCTTCTGCCTTTTTTTAACTGGTGTTAAGTCTGTGAAGAAATTTGTTCAACAAAAAAAAACTGAACATCGACATTGAACTTGAAGAAAAACCATTTTCAATCATCTGGGGTTTTTCTTGGATTTGGTAAAAATCAAATTTTTTTTGTTTTGTTTTCAATTCAATTTGAAAAATTTTTGAATTTTGAAAGCAGTGAAGAGAGTGAAGTTGGAGAAAAGATCAACTTAAATGGGATCAATTTTTTCTGATTTAATCTGGATTTGTGTGTGTGTGTTTTTCGGGTGAAAAACGAAAAAAATCCTGAGTGATTTCCGTGGGGGTCGGGGGGAAGGAGGGATTTTTTCTCTAAATAAGAAAAAAAATCAAATTTTGGACAAATTACCCAGGATGTTTGTGTACACGATACAATCGATTATAATTAATCGATTAATCGAAATGAAACAATCGATTATTTTCCACAGAATTTTTTTCTCTGGAATTCCTAAATCATGCGCACAGATCGTACAGATATATTCTGCTGTTGTTGTTAACCCAGAATGAGCAAAATTTTTTTGGTTAAGATGTGAATCTATAAAACTCAAAAAAAAAAAACAGAACGAAAAAGGAGACCAGAATCGAAAAACGACAAAATTGTTGAAATGAGAATTGGGAAATTTCCAATTTCTCTCTCTATATATACAAATGATGATAATACCAGAAATTGGTTTCTGTTTGATTTGCACTTCTGTACAAACGAAACAGAAAGATAGTCATTGCAGAGAATATAGTTTCATTTTCAAAGGAAAAGAATTTTCTCCATTATCATTCAGTTTTTGTTTTTCTGGCAATTTTCTTTTCCATCCATCCACAACAACAATCTACTCTCTGTCTCTTTATCTCTATTTCTATTGGAAATTCAATTCTGGAAATGAATAAGAAGAAATTCCAAACAAACAAGCAAAAAAAAAAGAAGAAATAATCAGCAGAATCAGCAGAAAAATGTATGAATCGTGTGGAAGGAAATAAAACTGAAACTAAACACCAACGACGACGACGACAAATGTGTTTCACATTTTTTTCTATTTCGAATAGCGCGCGCATCATCCGATCCAAAAAAAAAATGGTTGAAATAGCATTCCAGAATCTCCAGAATGATAGGAACCTCCCATTCCTATTTCTACAATCTACAAAGAACGATTCTACGATCATCATGATGATGACGATGATCATCATCGTCGTTGTTTTTTTTCTGTTTTTATTTTCGTTCATCATCATCATCATCATTCTATCGCTGTTCGCTACCAACTAATCCTAGTTAATCCTTCTTCGTAGTTTTTTTATTTATTTTTCGTTTCGTTTTCGTTTTTGTTTCATTTTTTTTTGTTTTTGGTTCGTCTTCGTCATCATTGCCATCATTTTGGATCGTTGAATTTCGTTTTTGTTTTGTTTGGTTGGTTGCTGGTGTGTTAAGTTAGTCAGGCTGCCATTCTTTGGAATGGCATTCTATCGAAGAATTTGATGCTGCACAACTTGAACAAAAACCAAGCCAGCCAGCCAGGCAAAAACAAAAAATGGATGTTACCCTACAGAGAAGAAAAGTGAAAATGAAAAAGAGATTTTGACACATTTGTCAGGATTGATTCCATTTCTTTCCATTTCCATTTTCATTTCTTTTCGTTTTTTGTTTTTCATTTTGACTAACAATTTTTCTTATTTTGGTTCACAAAAATCTTTCTTTTTGTTTTCTTTCTTTCATTCCATGTTTTTCTCTTTCGTTATTCCAATTCTGACAATTCTGGTAAGAATTTTCATTCTTTTCTTTTCTTTTCAAACAAAGAATAACGTTTCTGCTTTGTTTTGTCAATATTGGATTTGAATTTCTCTTTTTCTTGGAAAAAATGATCGGAAATGGAAATAGAGAATATTGTGTACGATATATATGAATGTTACGGTTGTTGTGAATTTTTCTTCATTTGATTGATTGATTGATTTGAATGATGACAGTGTGACATGGAAGTCGAAAAAAAAATCTTTAGACTTTTTTTTTTGAAAAAAAAAATTTTCCAAAATCAAAATCAAAAAAAAAGTCCAGTAGCCAAACAACAGGATCAGTGAACAGAAAATGAAACAGAAAAAAAATGGGATTAAAGTGGATTAGAATATTACCCACTACTGGCCATTTGCCAATGTCAATATGTCTTGTGAACAGTGACCGATAGAAAATGGAGGGAAGGGAAAACATCATGGACAAAATGATGGACACCAACATGAACTATCCAAATGTGGATGCATTTTGTTGAAATGAAACTTTTTGAACGGAAAACAAGTGAATTGCGAATATTTTGGGAAAATTTTTACTTCGATCAAATTTTGTTTCAAATTGAATTCCGGAATTTTTCCGGTTTTTTTCCCTGGATTCTTTCAAGAAACTTTCTCTGATTTTGTTTTCTCCTTCAAATTGACCAATGGACTTTGTTGACTATATTTGTATCAAAGACTAAAAAAAATCTTTGACCAAACAACAACAACAACAAACAAACAAAAGTAAATTTGATTGTAAAGAATTTAGTTATAATAGAAAGAAAATTCTATTGGAATCTAATGTTTCTACAGTTTCCAATGAAATAATCGATTTCAAATTCAGTAATTCTTGGAATGTTTCTATTTGTTTTCCCCCATTCTCCCTCCCCCATTCCTCTCTCTGTTCGGGTAATTCAGTTTGGCGAAATTCATTCATTCACGATTCTTTTGATTGGCCAGTTACTGAAAATTGGCCACACCTTTTTTCGACAACAAAATTCCAATAACTACTCATTGGATTATATGAATTTTTCTCTCTCATTCACTCAAAGGTCACGCCTCCAAATAGCTTTTTCAATAGAAAACAGAAACAGAACAGAAAAAAAATTGATTATTTCAACGCATGCGCAATTTTTGCGCAGATAATTTTTTTTAAATACAGAAATAGGATGTTTGTGCTTTTTTTTTAGGTTTTTTGTTTCAGATATCATTGATCAACCAAACACACACACTAGCATTTGGAATTCAATAGGTGATGTGTGTGAGGTGTTTTTTGCATCATAATAATCATCAAATTGATGATATTTTTCGATTCTAAAATCCAAAATTGTTGTTGTCGTTGTTTTAATTTCATCTGTGATCAGTGTTTTCAGTGTTTTGTGTACATATTGTGTGTATTTGTTGCGGTGTTTAATTTCAAAAAAAAAAAATTGATCAATCAAAAATGATGATGGAACAACAATTACCATCAATGGAACCAACAATGATGGATTTAAGTGACCTATCAAAAATATCATCAGCAGCAGCAGCTAGTATGAATTTTGTTGCGGCAACAAATCCGCATCATTCGCATCCACATTATCCACATTCACATGGAACAACCAATACCGGTCATACAATGTTTTCATCAATATCAAATTCATATGTTTCACAACATCCACATTCGGTATTAATGTCATCGAATCATCATCATCATTATCAACAGCCGCAATCGCAACCGCAGACACCGCAATCGTATCATCAAACGCATCAATTTCAACAACAACAGCAACAAATATCTTCACCGCATCATCATCATAATATTCATCAACAACAACAACAATCAGATTCGCCATCACCATCATCAATATCATTTTCAAATTCAATTCAGCAACAACAACAACAACAATTACCGGATACAACAAGTCAAAGTCCAGTTGGATCATCATCATTATCACCAGCATCATCAACAAAACTACCACCACCACCAACAATAACATCAAATTTATTAGGTGTTCCATTTGGAACATCATCAATAGTGACCACTGCTAATCAAACATCATCAACATTATCATCAACAACATCAACATCACCAATATCATCATTACCACAATCAACATCATTATCAAATACATATCCAATGTTAACATCACCATATCATCATCCTGGACATTCACAAAATCATCATCATAATTCATCGATAAATAATTCAATTTATCATCATTCTGGACATCCAGGACATCCACATCATAATCATCATAATCATCATCATCATCAACAATCAACAGCAATTGCAGCAGCAGCTGCTGCTGCAGCAATACAACCATATACAGCAACATCACCATTTCATCATTTATCATATGAATCGATGCGTACAGCAGCTGTAGCAGCCGCATCATTTTTAAATCCAACCGGAACAGGTAATTCTGCTACTGCTGCTGCTTCTGTACAACATCATTCTTCAACCGGTTTAAATCAATCAAATTCATCATCATTTATGGTCAATACAAATGATTATCATCATCATCATTCACATCAACAACAACAACAACAAATTCAACATTATCATCCAAATAATGAATCTTCAAATTCACATCATCTTCATTTACAACAACAACAACAACAAAATCTTCAACAACAACAACAACAATTATCATCAAATCATCATTCAAATTATCTTCATCAACATCAACAACAACAACAACAATATCACCACCAACACCAACAACAACAATCAATAAATGGATCATCATCAACGAATTTATTTCAACATTTTACATCACCATTATATCATCATCATCATCAACAACAACAACAGCAGCAACAGCAGCAGCAGCAGCAAATTTGTTCCAGTACAACATTATTGGAATTGCCTATTATGAAATCAAAACGTGGTAAATTGATTTTTTTGAAATTTTGATATTTGATCCATCTTTTTTCTTGCAAGAAAAATATTTACACAAAGACATTGAATACAGTTAACACTTATGAACATTTCTAGGATACAGGATAACGTAGTAGGGTAAAGGTCATTTTGTTTTTTGGAAAATAAATGTTTGTTTTACAAAGAAAATTTACAATTTTTTCTTTGTAAAATTACAAATTTGACCTTTGTTGAAAATCGGTAGTTTTTTTTTGAATTAGGAGAAATTCTTTTTTCCGGAGACAAATTTAATCAGAAACCAAAAGCAAAAAGTCTTTATATCAAATTTCATTCTGTTTGTTTTTCCCCCTTCGTTTCTAGCTGAATCAAATTCCAGTTCAACATCATCATCAAATCATTCAACAACAACAACAACAACAACATCGACAACAACAACAAAATCACCAACAGCAACAACAACAATAACATCAATGATAGAAAAACCATTACAAAATTTAGCCGATACTAGTCAACAACAACAACAACATCCGGATACACAACATCATCATCATCAATATGATGATATCGATGATGATGATATTGATGATGGTTCTGGTTCGGATGATAAATTATCATCGATTATCAGTGGTGGTGGTGGTAGTAATGTTGTTGTCAGTGGTGGTAAAAATCATGGAAATAGTAATAATAAAAAACGAACACGAAGACAACGAACACATTTTACATCACAACAATTACAAGAGCTTGAATCAACATTTCAACGTAATCGTTATCCAGATATGGCAACACGTGAAGAGATTGCCAATTGGACATCATTAACTGAACCAAGAGTACGGGTAGGTTATTTTGCTTGTTTGGTTTCCATTTTTTTTCCTGAAAATTCATAATTCTATTATTAACCTAACTTGACAAAACACACAGAAGAAAACAAAATTGTTTCCAAATTTAGTCAAAATAGTCGTCATAAATCATTCAAAATTATTATTTAAATTTTGATGTGATGTGAGGCAACTAAGGCGTCATTATGGCGCCATTAAAATTTTTTTCCTTTTACTTTCTTTTTCTCTAATTAATTAATAAACCGAAAATGATTCAAATAAAACAAATGAAACACCGCCGTTTGCAAAATTGCAAAAAGAAACAAGGGGTTATAATTCAATCAATCAATCAAATCAAATCAAATCAAAGATATTTCCGTCATCATCAGCAATGGCGACATTAGGGTTAACCAGAAAAAAGGGGTTCATTGCTCTCACTTTCTTCCTGTGTAAGAATTTTGTTTTCGAAATTTCATTTACCTGAGAAACAAAAAATTCAAAAATTTAATTAATTTCAAAGCAAATTTTGACAGCCAAAAAAAATTAGGCTACCTGTATTTAATCAGTAAATACAGGTAGCACAACAACAACAAGATGATGATGATGATTGTATCTTAATTATGATATTATTAAGGATTAAGAAAAGAAAAAACGAGCCAAAAAACGATATCGATTAGCCAGAAAAACATAACAAAAGAATTTAGATTATTATCGTGTTAAACATCATCATCGTTTTAATCCTCACTTTACCTTTTTTTTGACACTTGCAAATTAAACATGGCGCCAAACAATCAATCAACCAACAAAAATGATGATGATCCGGGAGAGAAAATTGACAATGTAACTTGCTACTGATCATTTTCCTCAAAACAACAGCAACAACAAAAATCGATTAAAATATTGGTTTTTTAGTTTTGTTTTCTCGAAAAATTAGATTGGAAATATCAAAAAAAAAGATACCATTTTTTTTGTCAAAATTGATAAATCAAATATTGATTTTGAATGTAAAGCAAGTAAAGAAATTGAAATTGGATTTCTTTCTTTGTTTGATTTGATTTGATTGCTACCAAACAAAAAAAAGGTGATTTTGACACCTTTTCACTTTATCAATCTGATTTTTAAGTGTATGATGATAACAAAGTGTTAACAAATTGATTTGGCAAAAAATCAATCAATCAATTAATTTATCAAATTGATCAGGTTTTATCGATAATAATAATAATAAAAATGAGGTAAAAATCGAATCCGTAAAATGTAATAAAAAAAATTTGATAAAAGATCAATTGATGATTGCTATAATCAAATAAAGAAAAACTTTTCAGAAAAGATTTTTTAAGGAAAATTTCTTGAAAAAGTTTCCAGGAAACAAAAACATTGAATAAAATCATCATCATTTTGATCCAAAAAAAGGGATTTAGTTATCATCAAAAATAATGATGATCACCACTAAAATGGATGACACATGATGATGAAAATTACATACAAAGATTTTAAATCCCCTTTCATTATGGGGATTTATTTTCTTCTTCAAAATCTTACATATCATTAACACTCCAAAAATATGAGTGGTTATTACTTTTGGATCATGTGGATCAAAATAGTCGTCAGTGGTGGTGATGATGTATTTTAAACATTTTTTTTCCCTTTTTTGGAATCGATTTCTCTATCTCGGTTGCGGTTTGAAACGCAAAAAAGCCGAAAAGAAACCGCTATTTACACACAAACAGACCGACAAAAAATCCTTTTTTTATTCCAGTCGTCTGTCTGTCTGTCTTAAGTATAGGTGATTATAAGATCAGTCGAAAGCGAAAAAGCAAAACGGAGCGAATCTAATTCAAATTTAATGGAATAATACCACCGGCAAATGAAAATCCAACAAGATCCATAGATCCATGTGGATCAACCAAACAACAAAAACACAAATCAAACATCAAATGAACATTATTGTTGTTGATCCGATGATCCACCATCAATCGGGAATCAATAATAATAATAATGATCCTTTAATTACTTGAATAATAATCATTGATGATGATTAAGTTGGCTTTAGAATCAGAGAGGATCAAATGATTTTTGATCCAAAGAAAATTGATTTTTTATATATTCAAAACAGAGAAAAGAAAAGAATGGAGAAAAATTCTCACGAATCTTATCGGTAAAGAAAAATTCTTTCTTTCTTTCTTTTCCGAAAAACTTTCTCTCATTTATTATTGATTTTATATTTTTGGTTTTTTTTTGATACAGTAGCCGCCTGTATAAAAGTAAACACACGTATTTTTTCAAAAGTTTAGTCAAACAGAATTGTTTTACATATGTTTATTCATTGCATTTTTTTGTTTATTGGGTGGTGGTGGTGGTGACATATGTGACAGAAGGTCAGGTAGCAGGTACCAGCAAAAAAGAAAATTCACCTGGAATTCCGACCAAAAAAAAAATAAAGAATTTTGTCGCTTTTCGATTCGAAAAAAAAGGTCAAAAAGGTTACCTTTTTTTTACCTGTCACAAAAATGTTTGCGTGTTTATATAATCAATGGTGGTGGTGATGTGAATAATTTATGATCATATTTTTATTTGATTTTTTGATTTTCGTTTTCAATATATTTTCGATTCATTTGAATGTATGAAGATATCAAAGGTAATAATAATAAACACATCATACAAATGATAATGAAAAAACATTAAAAAACACAAACAAAACACAGCAAACAACAAACCTAAGAAAATGTGGCAAAGGTCGTGTTTTCCTTACGTAATTCTTATGTACTCGGTGTTAGTGTTTGGGTATGTTTGACATTCATTGAATATTTCGTTTTGTTTTGTATCAAAATTTAATAACAGCAGCAGCAGCAGCAAAACTTTGATACAAAGTATCAAAGAATTTCCTTTTTATTTTCAATCGCCATTTTTCATCATTGAATTTCTTATTTGAAAATTTTTATCGTTAAGTAGAAATAGTGGTGGTGTATGGAATACCAATGGATGTTTCATTCACAGGGGTATTTATCTCAATTAACCGAAATCGAAACATCAAAGAAAACTGTTAACGTCAAAAAATATTACCGGGTACAGCATCACTGAGGGTAGAAATAGTCATTTTCTCTGTTGTTGTTGAAAATAAATGATACCCGAAAAAAAATAATAATATAGTTGGCGTGTGTGTTTGGTTTGATTCGCTGGTTGGTTTAATTAAATGGCCACCCGGTGTTTTTTTTTTTTTTTTTTTTTTTTTTGGTTTAAAAAAAAAAACCAAAAAAAAAAAAAAAAAAAAAACAACCCCCCCCGGGGAAAA
>NW_020873395.1:754-49065 GCF_001901225.1 Dermatophagoides pteronyssinus
ACACTTTTTTCTTCTTAATTTTTCTGGTATATTTGAAATTCTTAGAATCTTACATATCTACCTCTTTTCGTAATCAGATATACGCACTCAAACACACATACGAGTACAACAAGATTCTTATTCTAAATTCTAAATAATTCTACCTCATTTGAAATACCTGTGGAATAATTACCTTCAACTTTAAAAACAAAAAACAAGAAACTTTCTATAATGCAATAATAATCACAGATGATTTTTTTTCTGTTTGTCCTACCTTATTTTCAATTGTTTTTTCATTCATCCATTCATTCATTCATCCATTGATAATTACAATAACAGCAAAAATTGAAAAAAAACCACATAACCTCTCTCTCGAATTGACCTCAAATTTTGGGTTCCGTTCATCATTATCATCATCCACATCAACCAATAAAAAATACAGTAAAGAAACGTATGTATCAAATTTTTTTGATTCCAGTTGAGTTGAAACTTCGAAAGAAAAAAACGGTTAAAAAAAGTTAATAATTCAGTTTGAACCCTTCAATGGTCATATTGATGGTCATTCCAAGCACAAAAGAAACTCCCATTTGACCATTTGAAAATAATTATTGTGTAAATCATTGGGTTCATTTCATGCCTTTTTACCTATGTTTTTTTGACCATTGTCTATGCGTGCGATAATGATAGTTGATTGTTTTTATCTCACAACGAACAACGAATGAAAAAATATTCCATAGGTTATTGTACTTGTAATGGGTCCTAGCTAGATTGATAGATTGATAGGTTAATAACAATCGTGATGATGGTCATTTTCTTTTTTTTTGCTGGTCATTTTTCCATGTCTGTCATATTGATTTGATGGTTTTTTTCTGCAGATGGTCATCATCATCATCATCAAATTCTTAACCCTTTTTCAACTAAATAAACCTCTTGTTTTATTCTTTTGTTTTGTTGTTTTGTTTTCTGTGACAAACGAAACAAACAAAACGAAACAAACAAATTGTTAATGAAAATAAAAGTTTCATTTTCTCATTATTATACATATATAATGAATTTGACAATAAACCTTTTTGGTTACCTTACTTTTTTCTCATTCTCACACGTTATTTTTTTCGAATGCATAAACAAACCAAAAGTGCCTCTTTACTAATTCATTCATGCAAATATTCATTTGATGATTCTTTTTACAAAATTCATTCATTTTTCATTATTATTATTATTTATTCATTTATGATGATATAATTTGCTTGAATAACTCTTTATTTATGGATGATAATGATAATAATGATGCAAATGAGGCCTCATTATTCAAACATTATAATCATCATCATCATGCTTATCATTATATTTAATGTAAAACAGAAAAAAATATTCATAACATTGTGAATATGCGAGAGGGTTTCTTTTTTGTTTCGAGTGAGATTGTCACCCTTTTTTTTTGTTTCTCAGTATTTGTTCATCCTTATCATCGTTTTTCATTTGGATGATGTAAAAAAAACCTGGCCTCTTTTCTGGTCAGTTGAATTTGACTACCCTTTGAAATCATTTTTTTTTTGTTTGGTGTTACCTAACGATGGTAGGGAGGTTGGACCTTGTGAAATGAAATGAAAATATCCACAAAAGATAGAGGGAAACAATCACGCAACCTGTGTGTGTATGTGTGTGTGTGTGCAGGACATTAAACTTTTTTTTTATTCTTTTTCAAAGTTTGAAGAACATTTTTTGTTGTTGTTGTTGTTTTCTAGGAAAGAAGATTTTGTCATTTTTTTTTTGAACTTTCTTGGATTCATTTTTCGTTTCAAACAATTTAAATACATGTTTTCCTAACAGTATGCTTGTTTGTTTGTTTGTTTCGAGAGGCACTCTTTGGTTATTTGGTTATTTTTTTTTTCGTTTGAATCTGTATTTGAAGGATGGTAATAAATTTTATCATTTTTCGTTTTCTTTCTTCTGTAAAAAATGTTTTTTTTTATCCATTTCAATTTAAGTTCAATTTGATTTGGTGAATTTGATAATAACGCTCGTCTCGTTCTATGCAACCATTTTGATGATACTGTTTTTTTTTTCTATTTGGTTCAATGATTAGAGTAGCCAGTCGATTACCAGTCATCCTTTTATTCCAATTATATTTCTATTTGGCAGCAAAGAGGTACACCACTTTACACACACACAAACAAACAAACCAAATGAGAGAGAGAGAGAGAGAGAGAGAGAGAGAGAGAGAGAGAGAATAATGATTGACATAAATGGTTTGGGTTTTTCTGTCTCTGTCTATCCATCCATCTCTCTCTTGCAAATATTTATATGTTCTGGGCCTCTTTTTATTTTTTCGGATTGTTTTCTTCGGAATTTGTTGTTGTTGTTGTTGTTGTTGTTATTTCTAAAAATTGATTAGAGAAAAAAAATCAACTGATGATGATAATAATGATGGAATAATGTCGCGACATTACTTTCTTTCTTTCCATCAACAAAATCTAAATGGATAACATAAATAACCTAACATACGAATGTACGAAGATGTTTGAAAATGTTTTTCTTTCGCAAAAATAAACTAATGTTCAATTCGTTTATTTCCGTCTTTCATTTTCTTGGAACTGAATGAAGTGAAAATTTTAATAATATGATGAAATTATCATAAACAAAAACACACAGAAGAAAACATGATCCAAACACGTGTTTTTTTTGTTTTTGTTTCTCTCGCCCAATTCATATGATGATGTGTTATTGATTATTTGATTGATGCGGCGAAAATATTTTTTTTTTCTCTTTCCAAATTTGCATTTTGAGAAGCAAAAAAAAAGAGAAAATTTCTTTTTCGTTTCTTTTTTTGTTTACAATCCTTGATCTCGATTTTTTCCTTTCGTTTCTCGGACTTTTATTTAATTTCTATCAACACTGACTGACTGACTGACATTCATTCATTTGCAAAAGGCATTTCCAAAAATGTTTTTCTTTTTTCTTGCTTGCTTGCTTACCTTGTTTGAATCAAATTTTAAGGTAACGTTGTTTATATACAATTGAATAACGGTGTTTATTAAGTACAAATATTATGTATGTGTGTGTGACACACGTTTGAAAAAAATATTTCCAAAACATCAAAATGAAAGGGTTTTTTCCCTTCATGTGTGTTACGGAATGAATGTTTGAAATTTTGTAAACACTGCCTACGCACAAAAACACATAACACATAGAATGAAAGGGGCAAACTAATAATAAATCTTATTGCAAAAAAAAAACCGACATTGTTTGGTTTGGTTTGTTTGGAGTTTTTTTTTTCTTCTTCTCGGGGGAAAGAGCTAGGAATATATCACACATATGACCGGCCGGTCAATGTTGTTTTTTTTCACTCTTTTTTTTTCTTTCTTTCTCACTTTTTCACAAACAAATGAGAGACTTTATTTTATCATAAAATGACCTCATTTTCATTTATTATCATCATTATTATTATTATCATTATGATATTTGTCTCATAACTAAAACTAACTTGTTGTTGTTGTTGTTATCGTTATACAATTTTTTTTTGTTGAAACCATATATGTCACCTATATGATCACAAAGTGTTAGTTAATATATAACATGTGTTGGCGTTTTTCAAAGGCAAAAATATATTGGCTTCCCTCTCTCTCTCTCATTTAAGGTTTTCATTATTATCATCGGATACAAAATAAACAGATAGACAAAAATAGACAGTTTTAGTTAGTTAGTTTCTTTCTTGCATAGATATTTACATTGTCAAAATGTTGATTCATTTCATTTCATTTTCCACTAAACCAAAATGATTTGTGTGATTTTTCGTTGTTGTTGTTGTTGTTGTTTTGCTGGAACAAATATAAACACCAACAACAAATATAAATAGCAATCCTTTTTTTTCTTAGTTTGATTGATTCTCTGATTTCATAATGAAAAAAAAAACATTCAGAAATTATGCTAGATTTCCATTGATAAGTTTTTTTTCTGTTGTTCCTAATTCGTTCTATATTGGTGACAATGTTTTTTTTCTCTAATCATCTTTCTCTTGGCTGCTAGATTGAGCTGTTTTTTGGCTTGTTTTTTTCCCCAAATATTTTGATGCAAAACTGATTATGATCCTTTAACTTGTTTTGGATGATTTTCAATAATAAAAAAACATTTCTATTGGCAAAATGAATGACCGAGAATATCACCCAAAAAAAGATACATTTAGTATTGGTTACATTTAGGATATCTTTTGAACAGAAACCTTTTTTTGATAAATTGTAACAAATTCAACTTCGGAAATCGCAAATATTTTTTTAAATTGTATCAAAAATACAATATCTTTTTTCCACATAAATCTGTTTTCCCTTTCCCTGTTATCTTTATGATTATGATTATTTTTTAAACATACGCACATTTGTATATCAGTGGAATGAAACATTTCAAAACCATCATTTTTTTTATTGAAAAAAGTTTGTCATAGTTATTATCATTATTGATGATAACATGTATGATTATGATGACGACAATAATTAAGTATCAAAGGATTGTGTGTGTGTCTGTACAGATATACAAAAAAATAATAATAATTTTTTGTTGCTTCTGTATGTGTTTCTGGCCTTGATGCCTTTTGCTTTCCCTCTTTGAATGTTATTTTTTCTTCTTCTTTTAGCACCAAATTCATATCAGTCAGTTAATCATTCAGTTGAATGTATTCTGTCTTTCAATGTTGTTTTTTTTGCAAAAAAAAACAAAATTATAGATAACCAGATTACCGGATATTTAGGTTTGTTTTTTTTCAAATGAATTTCGTTCTTTTTTTAATGATAATAAGCAATAATGATGATAGATAGATAGTGATTTGCGGTGATTTGGGAAACCGATCCAAAAAAGGATTATCTAGATAGATTCGCATTGGATTTCTATTATTACATGGAAAAATTTATTCATTTTGACATCATTATCTTTTGTGTTTAAAATTTATTGGTTTTTTTCTATTGCCTTTAATGTGATTGGGTGGTCCGATTTTGCCTGAATCGATTGTCGACTTTGAAATTTATTTTGATTAGATTTTCATTTGTTTTATTTTTTTGTTCTGTAAAACAGAATATTGAAAATATTTAAATTGAAAATCATTTCCCCCTCATTCCCGAATACATCTGCTATGCATGTGTGTGTTTGTGTGCATCCACAAGCGATATTAAGCGTGCTGCTGTTTCCAAAAATTAAACGACACAAAAATAAAAGTTTTATAATAATGATAATGATAAATCAAAGGATTATAAATCGGAATGAATGTTTTTTCAGTACATACGCGCGCAAAGTTCAATAAAGATTCAATTTGAAAAATTCACTGAAAAAATTTTCAATTTTTTTTTCGGTTTCATCTTTGAAATTGTGAAAAAGCCAACCAACCACTGTATCGATACACATCTTATGAAATGAATCGAAATGAAAAAAACCAGTTGGAAAAAATAAACATTGTCAAACAGAGAAAAGCAGAAAAGATTATCGAATTAGCTTAAAATACTCAGATGTTTGTAGCTTCCTGATGTCATTTACAATCGGTTGTTGTTATTTTTAAATGGACAAAAAACAACAACAACAACAACAACAGAGAATAAGATTAGTAGTGGCAAAAATATATATATTCTTTGATGTTTGACGAATATTCTGTTTGTTTGTTTTGTTTTTTTCCCGAAAAAAAAACTATAGTCATAAATTTTAATTAACAAGCATTTTGGCTACAAGTGTTTTTCTGATTTTCTTCGTTTTTTGGCAACTTGGTTTAAAACAACGAAAAAAATCTATCCCTTTTTTCCAGCATCATTCATAAAAATGATTGTAGAAAAAATCGTAACTTTTTGAAAAACTTAGACTTTTTACAATTTGTAATCAACATCATTATCATCATCAGATACTGAATATACTGATGAATGAATCAAGAATGAATCAAGAATTTTTAATGGGAAAAGAAAAATTTCCTTGAATTTTACATCTAAAAATAACATTCTCATCATTATTTTAGTTTCTTTATTTTTGGTTTTTTCCCGTTTGATGTTTGTTTGTTTGTTTGAAAATAATTTTCACTTTCAAAAACAAAAAAATTAGACAAATCTTAAAGTTTTTTTTTGTTTTGTTTAATCTAAACTTGTGACAATTGATTTGCGAAAGAGAAAAAAAAGATTAAGAAATTTGTTTTGTTTTGATTTTTGATTGTTTTGCTTGTTTCGCAACAATCATTCTCAATTCATAATTGGAACATATTATAATCATCATCATTAATATGATGATTATGCTAATTATCATCCGATTATACGGAATAAAATAAAATTCATATTAAAAAACAATTTTCTACATTGAATAAAATCTAAAATGTTTTTTTCATTGATTTTGATCAAGTTTTTCCGGAAACCTTTTTCCGAAAAACTTTTCTTTTTTTTGGCCATATTTTTGTCATGATTCTTTCATATGATGATCGTTTGACTTCTGAATACTTTTACACACACACACATATGTCACACGAATTTGAATTGTTGCCAAATTTTTTTTAAATAGATATTCTTAGATATTCATTTACTTCTTCTTCTTCTGATTTGCAAAGGAATAAATCTCTTTTTTCATTCTAAAATTTTCATTTATTTTGTTTTCAAATATGAAGATGAGAAATTAGAAAGAAATAAACTTTGAATGAACTTTGACTTTTTTTGGTTTTTGAAGAATTTTGTTTTTTGATACAATTCCTTTTTTCTTTGGTTTGACAGTCATCATTCGGATTCGCTTTCTTTGATCATTATCAGTTTTGCTATTTAGTTTTACCATCCGGTTAACCCGTGATCATTCCGGATGTTTCGGTATCCTTTTTTCTTTATTCTAAAGTTTGATTATATTTGTTTATTTTACCAACAACAACAGCCAGAGAAAAACAAATTCTCCCATTAATTCTTTTGTTTGTTTGTTTGTTTTTCAAACGAAAAAGAAAAAAATCTAAAAACAAACGAAAATTTGTAACAATTTTTTTTTTGAAAAATTTGCATTTACATTTGCATTTTGGTATGTCCAACATTTTGATTTACAGAAAACAAAAACAAAAAAATCTTTTGGGGCCATTCCGAAATATACAAACAAACAAACCAAACCAAACAACAACAACAACCGACCATTATCGAAAAAAACAGAATGATGATGATGGCACACGTGCTGTGTGTGTGTGAATGTTTCTCTTGATGATCCAATATTATTAACCCCCACCAAAAAAAAAAAAAAAAAAAGAATTTAACAACAACAACTGCAGAGAGTCAGCAAGCATCCTTTTTTTTCGTTTTTTTCGTTTTGATCCATTGATGATTGATCCAATGGCAAATCATATAATGTACAAGCTGTGTGTGTGTGTGTGTGTTTATTGTATGTGATGTGTGTGTGTGTAAGCAATAATCATTCGTCATCAGAATTTAGATGTTTGATTGTGTAACCCCAAAAAAAAACTTTTCGTCGTTTCGTTTTTTGTTAACCCTGCATTCATCCTTTTTTTGCTGTTTGAATGAAAATTACCCGATTTTTTCCCCGAAAATTTTGTCGGATTGAAGTTCAAGTTGTTGTTGGCAATTTTTATTTTTTCCCAAAAAAAACTACCCCAAAAAAATAAAATAAAATTTTTAATGAAATAAAAATAAAAATCCCGTTTCTAATATTAGATTTGTTGGCTGGCTACAGGCCCTTTTTTTTCCTTTTTCTTTCTCTGGCTATCAAGTGTATGCGAGAGTATTATTACAATTCCATTTCGTTTCGTAATCGTAAATAATAGAAATTTAGATACTCATTAGATTCAAACACACACACACACACACACATCACATCACTTATGTCCGTTTGTTTCTATATTTCTCTGTGTGTGTTTGTGTTGTGAGAGAGTGTGGGGTTAGTTTTTTCTGTCTGAATCTAGGTCTGTATCAAATAATAATATTCATCCAACAGAAACAGAAAGATCTTTTCTTGATTATTTTCATTTTCCTGATTGTATATTTGCGATGCTTTTTTTTCTGTTTTATTATTTCGATTTTTTTATTCAATCCAATTGCAAATGCAATTGACGTGTGTCGAGAGTTCCAAGTAGTTAGTTAACCCCCCCATACACACAGACTTTTCAACAGCATCGATACCGTTAGGATAACTGTATGTTTTTTTTTTGGGTAATTTTTTTTTCGGTGATGGTCGTCGATGAAACAGTTGTTGTTTGTTGTTTTTTATTTTTGGACTACAATTTTTGGTTGGATTTTATTTTTTTGTCCCAAGTTCACCTATGGTTCGTTATATACTTTTTTTGGTTGATTTCTCTACCCCGGTTGTTTTTTTGTTTTCGACGATTTCATTTCATTTCGATTCGGGTTGAAATAGTTAGATATTGGACTGAGTGAATTGAATGAAATGTGGAAAAAAAATAAAATTTTCTTTTTTTTTCGAGTATTTTTTTTCACCCAAAAAAAAGGATGCATATTGTTGGTACAATATTTGAACTTTGTGAAAATCATCATCACAAACATCATGGATTTAATTTTTTTTTACAATTGTAAAAAAAACATGGAAATGAAATAGTGTGTGCCATCTGAAATATTTCGTCGTTTGATTTTCGTCGTTTGATTCTTTTCTTTTTTTTTTTTTTGGTGAAAAAAAAGGATGAGAAGGGGGAAAACGAGAGAAGAGTATGATGGAGAAAATCAACCAAAATTTTCGTTTTGTTTTGTATTACATAATGCTCACACACATTTTTGGATTGTTGTTCCGTTTCTCATGATATTTTCATTTTTTTGGGTGAAAAAAAACTCTTTGAATTGGATAGATTTTTGTCAGTAAATTAAGACCTTGTTGTTGTTGTTGTCATTTGCCAGTCATATTGATGATGATATGATGTTTTTCTATCCAGAGAATATTCTTTGCCCTTATACAAACACACACACACACAAGAATAAACTGTCAATAACATTATTATTTTTGTTCAGATTATATTTATTCTTTGAATGAATCATATTCTCCTTTTTTTGGAATTGTATTTGACACTTTTTTTCAAGAGAAAAAAAATTTGCAATCAAATTGATTGATTGATTGATTGATTCAAGTATCAGTTGAATTTTTCTTTTCATTCAACCATTTTTGTTTTATTCTCCTATTTTCATACATAATGATTTACCGAAATCACGTGTCATCGCAATTTACATTTTCGTTTTGTTTTGTTTTGCGAAAAACACACCACACATCTTAAATTCACGTGTCTTATATCCTAATGATGAATCATTTGTGTGAATATACAAAATGGGCAAACAACCAAACAAAAAAATGGGTGGTACTCAAAGGATTATTATCATCCAATCAATAAATGTATCGAAAATCAAACATCATATAGCATCATATTTTTGTTAGTTTTGTATTCAATTTGAATTGAATTCATTTTTTTAATGTTTATCGTACGTGTATCTTCGTTTTATCATTGTTTCGATGTGTGTTAACAACGTGCGCTACGCATCCCCATAACTCTTTTATTCTCTTTTTGTCTAAGTAGTAATACACATTTACAATAAGCCTTTTTACCCGTTGCATCTATAAAAAAAACGTATTCCCGTTCGCTTCATCATCATTTTTTTTCTTTGAATCCACACCTTTTTTTCATATTTCTGAAATGTTCAAAATGTTTTATAGTTTTTCATTGTCTTATTATAATTATTTTCTGCAGCGAATTCATTACAAAATCAAGGAAAAGGTCAAGGTTAGTAGATTTTCATCTTCTCTTTTCATTATTCTCGGTAGTTTTTTTTCACTAAGAATAATTCTGCTGATTCAGTTAGTTTTTTTTTCTATCACTGTTATTCTAATTCTAATGGGAATATTTAAACATCACTTACGATTCCTATCTTTCATCATCATCATTATTATCATTTATCGCTAACCCGACCACAATTTTTCTTCAATTTTCATTTGTTGCAAATCTTTTTCTTCTAATCTTTTTCTGCTTACAAAAATAATCTTTTCATTCTGAATTTAGACATCATATAAAAATGAATTAATGAATAAACCACGAATGAACAAACTCTTCAACATTTGACATTCCACAATGATCAATGTTGGTGGTTTGTTTGTTTGTTTCAATTGTATTTCTAGTCTTTTCAAATCTGGAAGAAAATTGAGAAAGTATAGAAATGAAAACAATAAGATTTACTTGTTTTGTTTAATAGATCTGATAGTTAATTCTTGATAAGATTTTTTTGTTTTTTGTTTTTTCACTGGACACACACATCGAATTGATTAACGATACTTTTCTTCTGTGTTTTTTTGGACACCTGTATGGAGAAAAAATGCCTATGACCTCGATTTGGAACTTGATTTTTAACGTTTTTTTTTGTTGACCACTTTCCACCACCATATTTTTTCTACTTTAAAATGAATGAACCTGAATGACATGGTGCAACTGATAACAACTGGCCACAAGTGTTGCTGTGTTGTTCAAGTCCAGGTCCAAGTTATGTGCACCACCATCACCACCACCACCATTATGTTTGACTTGCTCTATAGCCATAAGGCTTTTTAGTTTCAAATACTACCCTTTGGCCTCTCTATCTTTTTTTTTTGACCTGGTCAAATTGTTTTTTACCACTTTATGACCTAGGTCATTGGCTTTACATTCTTATGCGAGTGAGTGAGAGACATGCATGGGTTTGGTTCGGTTCGGTTCGATTTGGTCAGTTAGATTGGTTGGTTGGTTGGTCAATCGAACGATCAATCGATTAGTTGATCCTAGCCCTTTTTTTTCTGTAGTTGACCTCTTCTTTACATTGAAAAAAAAGAGGGTAATGACCATTCACACGGTCCATACAAACACTGCACATTGCACACCCAAAAAAAAATTTCAAAGGGTCAAGTTTCTTGAAAATGAGGAAAAAATAGTTTAGGAATTTCAAACGAAAAAGTCTGTGTCGGACAATCTTTGAATTCTGGCTTGTCCGTCTAGAGGTCAGCATAAAAAGAAAACTGAATATCATAAGATTGCACTGAGAAACATGTTCAAGTTTGAAGAAAGTCATTAAGAAAAAGTTTTTTCTTCTTCTTCTTTGAACGGGTTCATGTCGGTTGTTGTTGTTGTTGTGTTTTTTCCATGGAAAAACCAATTCGCTTAATGATGATGATGATCAGTTTTGCTTTCGACTATCATCACCCAAAAAAAAAAATAAACAACACCGGATATTTCACTTAATCGTTTGTCCGGTTTTTTTTTTCTCATTTTCATTTGATTTTCGACCGCCGCCGACGACATTTTCTGATGACAGTTATTTATGTCATTAATCGTCGATTGGCCATTGAAATAAATTGATTGACATTTTGTACTTTTTTTGGCATCATATGTTCCATTTGACCATCCATTCACACATTTTGGAAATGAATTTTATTACCGAAATTTTTTTTGTTAGTGTTACGACATCTGTTGATTTTGCTTTGAAGAAGAAAAAAACGAAAAACGAAATTCGTAAAAAAAAATCCTATGTAAAATCGAAAATTTCACTCCTGACCTCAAAAAAAAAATTTCCAAAATAATGTAGATCAATGAAAATAGATGGCAGTAGCTGCTACGGTTATTTTTTTCTCAAATTCAAAAAAAATACTTGTTGAACCAAAAAAAACGACAACGTTAGGATAAACTAGGCTAGGTCCTTGTTTAACTTTGTTACGAATCATTTGATTTGACATATTATCATCAGCATTTTGCTTGGTTTTTGGGGCTAGTTCGTTGGTCAGTTTGGTTTCCTTAGTTTCTTTAAAAAGTTTGATTTTTTTTTCAAAAATTTCTTCAACCATTTCTTTGACTCTTTGATATCGTGATTATTGTTTTTTGCAACCATATGTCAGGTCGAATGAGGCCCCTTTTTTTTCTAACTTAACTTTTTTTTTTTTTTTTTTTGGTTCACACCAGCTGCACATAGGTCATTTTCTTGTTTTCTAGACGTTTCCCAGACACGATAATCATCATTCGAGATGATTTTTTTTCTTCTGACCACTACATTTGTATCAAAGAAAAAAAAATTTGGTCAAAGTAAAAAGAGGGAATTTTTAGCTTAAGATTTCGTCGATTAATTGTTTGTTATCAATTTGACTTTCTTTTTGTTGTTGCTCATTTACATCCAAAACATAGAGACCTAGACGTTAAAAAAAAATTTCATATAAGAAAATGAAACTTTTAATCATCATTATCATCACCATCATAATTCAATTTCTCATTAGATAAACGATATTTTCAACAAAAATAAAAAAATTGAAATTGACATAAGTCATTTTCCATTTCTTCTTTTTTAAACAGATTGATTATTTGGCCTAGGTCTCTTCATCACTGTTAACAAACTGTAGATAGCCCAAAGGTTTTTCCCCTATATACCTGAAAACATCTAATTTATTATTATCACAATTTTACCTTATAAAATGAGAAAATTTTTCTTTTTTTTTCTTTGAAAGAGATATATCTTGAATGTTGAATAATTGACCTCAACAACATAACATTCTTTACATACCTGCTGTGATTTATTTATTTTTTCTAAAATTTTCTTTTTAGACCATAATCATCATAATCATCATTATCATTGAGTTATTATTTTGGTTGGGAATATGCATGAAACATGATTCTTTAGATCGAAAAAAAAAATCTGGGCCTCTTGGTGTTTCTTTCTTTTTTTTTGACTTGGTAGTGGATCATCATCATCATGATAATGATCATTTTTTTTTTGCCATTTACATCTGTAATCAAGGTAGAAAAAGATATATTAAATAAATCTATCTTTCTATACGAAAAAATTTTTCTATTTTAATCATCAATCTACCATCGGGTTTCTTTTGCTCTCTCTCTCTCTCTCTCTCTCTCTACTGATTTATCATATAAGATTTGTTGTTGTCCAAATGTTTTTTTTTCGTTATCGATGGATCATCCATAAGGTATATATTTTTTTTTCCTATTTTGTTTGTCCCAATAATATGACCCAGATGTCTTTAGATTTTCTTTGATTTACTTGATACATCAAATGATGTTTGTTTGTATGGAAAAAAACACACACTACATACTCCCACACACAAACAAACAAACTACCCTCCAAAAAAAAAAATACTTCCTGTTTTGTCCTGATGATGTTGATTTGACACACCTTGTGTGTGTGTATGCGTGTTAAAACCATCAGGCCTTATATTTTGTTGTTGTTGTTGTTCCATTTCTTTATTTATCCACAAAGAAAGGAAAGAAAAAAATTTCTTCAAACAGACGTCTGTTGTATAATCAATGTTTATTATTGCTGTTGTTNTTTTTTTCTAAAATTTTCTTTTTAGACCATAATCATCATTATCATTGAGTTATTATTTTGGTTGGTCGGGAATATGCATGTAACATGATTCTTTAGATCGGAAAAAAAATCTGGGCCTCTTGGTGTTTCTTTTTTTTTTTGACTTGGTAGTGGATCATCATGATGATGATGATAATGATCATTTTTTTTTTTTTGCCATTTACATCTGTAATCAAGGTAGAAAAAAGATATATTAAATAAATCTATCTTTCTATATGAAAATTTTTTCTACTTTAATCATCAATCTACCATCGGTTTTTTCTTTTGCTCTCTCTCTCTCTACTGATTTATCATATAAGATTCGTTGTTGTCCAAATGTTTTTTTTTTCGTTATCGATGGATCATCCATAAGGTATATTTTTTTTCCTATTTTGTCTGTGTCCCAATAATATGACCCAGATGTCTTTCGATTTTCTTTGATTTACTTGATACATCAAATGATGTTTGTTTGCAGGAAAAAAAACACACACTACATACTCCCACACACAAACAAACAAACTACCCTCAAAAAAAAAATACTTCCTGTTTTGTCCTGATGATGATTTGACACACCTTGTGTGTGTATGCGTGTTAAAACCATCAGGCCTTATATTTTGTTGTTGTTGTTCCATTTCTTTATTTATCCACAAAGAAAAGAAAGGAAGAAAAACATTTCTTCAAACAGACGTTTGTTGTATAATCAATGTTTATTATTGCTGTTGTTGTTGACAAATATTTCATTTTTTGTTTCTCTACTTCTTTTTTCCCCTATCTTCCCCCCTCATCTCATATTCTTATACAGAGATTTCCGGACATTCAAACCCTTAGAAGTTGATGATGATAATAATAATGATGCTGTCATTTCAGTATATACATGATTGCCTAAATCAACAACAATCATCGTTTTGGTTTTGGTCTTGGTCTTGGTCTTGGTTGCTGTTACTGGTCAAACGATATCTACAAACTACCAACAACATCGTCAACATCATCAACAATATTGACCGATCGAGGTCGGTTGAAATTTTTTTTAGATGGATCGATCGATGAATAAAAGTAAGTAAGTGTGTGTGGACACATATAGTTTTCCATTTTCATTTTCTTATGTTTTCTACCTTTTGTCTGATGGATCTTTTTTTTTCTCGGTCTGTCGGTCAATGCCGGACAACGAATTGACCCGATTATTTCCTTACCAGAAAATTTTCTTCCTTCTTTTTTGTCGGTTGTAAAAATGTCCAGTTGACATAGAAAAAAATGGAAAAGGTGAGTGAGAGAGAAAGAGAAAGAGAAAGTAAGAAATTGATCCATAGACATATGTCCATTTCTCTGGTTTTTTTGTTTTCTGAATGAAAGTAAAGTTTTCACTTTCATCATACACACACTTACAATGACATCCTTCCTTTTTTTTCTGGTCATTTTTTTCTTTTTTTTCTTTCTTGGGTTAAAGAAAGATATATATTGGTCATATGGTGATTTTTTTATGGAAAATCTAGGTCGACATTTATCCAATAAAATACAAACAAACAAACAAACAAACCAGCACAGAGACGGTTTATTGATCGACAGATTTTGCTTTGTTTTTCTTTAAAAAAAATCGGAAATGTTTTTTTTTTCTCTTTTTTTAGTTTTTTTCCATTATGACTTTCACTTTTTTTTCTCTTGTTTCACTATTGGTGAAAACCAAAAAAAATTCAAGCATCTGGATACAGATCACTGAAAAAAAGGATTCATTCACAGCAAAATTTTACGAAGAAAAAAAACCCAAAGAGAAATTCATTTTTTGCATCCAAAAAACAGAAAAAAATGATTAATTTTTTGTTGAAAACATGATTTGTTTGCTTAATTAAAAAAAAAATCAGCGAAATAGATTTCTCTCTTTCGTTTCTGTCATTCGGTTACACACACACATTACCCGTTTTTATATAGCGTTTTGCGTATGTGCTTGTATGCTTACCGAAATAAATGAAAAAAAAGGGTTGGATGAAATGATGTTGATGCACACCTCTTTCTAACCCAAATCCTTGCTTAATACGGTGTTGTACACACGTACAACACACGACACTACTACTGTTGTTTTCCTAATATTATTTGTTCACTTTTATCTTTTGTTTAAGCATCTTTATTGTGGATTTTTTTTTTGTTTGTTTGCTTCCTATTCACCAACTACTGTAATGTTATTACATAACATAATGGATGTATACAATGAATGTATTCAAAGGAAAAGAAACAAAAAGCACGGGTTTTTAATGTTTTCACTTTCATTTTCATTTTCTCTGTTTATTACACGTTTTATAGCCAATGTCAAAGGTTAAAAAAGACATTTACAAAAGGGTTTTTTTTGTTTTGTTTTGTTTTGTTATTTCAACAAATTTTTTTTTCTCTCCTTCTCCTCTTTTGTTCTTTTTTTATTTCCGCATTTTACATCAACAATGAATGAATGAATGAAATGAATAATGGCTCAATTACCCCTTTTTTTTTGTTGTTGCTTTCAAAACTGCAAAAAATGCGAATGTTTTTCCGGATTATACATTGTGTAATCGATATGATTCAATGTTTTTTTTGTCTATTTCAGACATTCCTAGCCCGTTTTCGATAATCGATTATCTAGATTTCTTTTTTTTTATTATCAAGAAATTTTCAATAGATTTTTTTTTTTTGGTTGATAAATATGATATGAGAAAAATACATATGTTATTTATGGCTAACTGTGTAATAACCAAACAAACAAAAAAAAACAAAAGCAAAAGGCAAAAGTGAAATCAAACAGAAAAGATATTAATTATTTTTGTTGAGAAACTTTGAATATTTTTTTTTTTGTTTTGTTTTATCCGAATGAATTCGTGATAGAGTTCTATTAATTTTGTTTTGTTTTGTTTGTTTTGTTTTTGCTTTCAACTACCCTTGTTACTTGTTGTTAAAGTTCAGGTAGCCGCCTACGTTTGATAATGATGTTGATTTTTTCTTTTTCATTTTTTTTTCTTTTTTGAATTTTTCAAAATCAAAATTCGTTTGATTTTCAATTTGCTTTTCGTCGTTGTTCGCTGGAACGAGGAATTCAATTGGATTTTTTTGCATTATAAACAAAGAGAGGGATACTGAGATTTAGTTCTGTGTGATTACTTTCGATATGCAGAAAGTTTTTTTTTTCTCTCTCTCTCCTTTTTTATTTATTCAATTCAATTCATTTCATTTTTTGTTTTGTTTCAAACAAACGGACAAAATCTATATTATTAGCCTATTCTATGGAAAAAAGGATAAAAAAATGATTTGAATGAAGAATTTTATGAGTTTTTTCCTCTCTCTCTCTCTTGCTTTTTTTTTCTCTATACAGAATATTGTTTGTGTCACGAAAACTTTATTGATTAAGCATTAGTCTCTCTCTCTCTCTCTCTCTTGCTCGATCTATGTGTATTTGCAATATGGACATTAACACACAACAAGAATGTTACTAAACAACCAAATGGAAAAAGATCCATTTTCAACTCTACCAATCCATAACAGAGAGAAAAAAATAATAATAATAACAATCCACACACGAATTGTATCATTTTTTCAAAAAAGTAGGGTAGAAATGGTTATGAATTCATTCGTTTGTTTGTTTCTTTTTTTTGATTCTTTTTTTGATTCATATTTCAAACGTTTCTTTTTTTCTTTCTCTTGATTTTTATCGTTTTTTTTCTTCACCAGATTCTGTGTTTCTGGATTATCATCATCATCATTTTTTTAGTTATTATTTTCTTCTTCTGTTTTCTTAGAACAATGAAAACCGAAGAAAAGAAACTGAAATTTTCTTTTTCTTTTCTGATTAGTTTTGATTTTCTCTTTTACTCTCTTGTGTTTGTTATTCAGATTTCATTTTCATTCGTTCAGGTTTAGAATATTCTTTTTCAATGAATTTGCTTCTGGAACGAAACAAATCATTGTTTTTCACTCAGTGAAATCTTATTCCGCTTTTTTCTAAATCAATTTTCTCCATTCAAATCAGTTTTTTTTCATTGAAAAATAAACCGAAAAGGTAATTATTATTATTATGAAATGTTCATATTTTGTTTCTTCATTAAACATTTTAAATAAAAATCCAATTGAAAATCGTTTGAAAATCATTTTCTGTGCAGGAAATTGGCCATCAATTTCTTGTTTATTTGTTTTTCTCCATTCGTTCCTATTCCAATGATAATGATGATAATGTCCGGACAATGTTTTTTTATTGTCATCACCGTATTTCAGGATATCGATTTTGTTCGGTTTTTGCTTTTCTGGTCGGTTTTTTCTTGGTTATATAATTGTTTTTTACATTCATTTCTCCAATATCTATGTTTGTTTGTTTGTTTTTTAGCTTATTATTCAACATATACAATGATGATGATTACCGTAGTTGTTGTTGTTGATGATGAGAATTGATTTTTTTGTTTTGTTTCCCTCGGTTGTTGTTTATGATTAGATCAGACATTCATTCATTCATCGTTGTTGTTGTTTTCAACGATGAAACATTCATTCCAAATGGAATGCAATGTATGAATGAATGTAAAAAAACAATGTTATTTCGTTTCGTTTTTTCTTCCAAAAAAAAACATGGAATTATGATTTATGGTATGCACACACACACACACATTCATACACCCACACTTCCATATAGCCTGATATCATCATATATCAAATCATATTCATATTTCTATTTGCTTGCTACATTTGAATCAATGGAGAAAAATTATTATTATTATTAACCGAAAATATTGTCGATTAATTTGTTATTATGATGATGATGATGATGATGATTTCGAGTGTTTCTTTTTTTCCCCCGAAAAATGATATATTGTATGTAGGTAGAATGAATGAATACAGAATCCAACCACTTTCTTTCACTTTCCCCACTTCAACTCTATCCGGTCATTTTCATTTGTCATTTTATGAATCTTATTTCCGTGAATAATAATAATAAAAACAACAAGAATAAATCAAAATTGATCGATATTATTATCATTTGGCGAAACAAACAAACAAACAAAGTAACCAAACTTATTGACTGGTTTTTCGGTTTGTTTTTGTTGAAGAAAAAAAATCATCATTAGTTATCTTGATGATGACCGTCCGTATGATAATTTTCCTTTCTTTATATTCATCATCATCATCATCATCATCAACGTTCAATGTTTGTTTGCTATTTATTTCATTTTGCCAACAATCATCATTATCATTCATTTCATTCATTCATTCATCAATGTCCAGTATTTGTCAATTTATCGATTACATAATGTAATCTGAATAACTGAATGACTGAATGATTATTTGTCATTTCCATTATTGATTTTGGAGAAAAAATTCACTCACTATGAATTGAATTGAATAAAGATATTCAATAGATTTTTACATTCTTTCTTGTTTATTTTATTTTTTTCCATACAAAATTTCAATTAATTTCTCTCTATTTTTTTCTATTCAATTCTTTCAAGAATATTCTGCATAATATAATCGAATGCAAATGCAAATGCAAACAAACAAATGAAAAAAATAACTGATGAATGTTATTATTCTAGGGAAAATATATTTATTCATTGAATATACAGATCAGGAGCTATTTCAGGCTATTTCAACCATCCGGTGCTATCTATCTATGTTTTTTCTCTCTTCATTTTGCGTTTTTTTGATTCATTTCTAATGGGTTTTAATCTGATGATTCGAAAAAAACTGAAACTAAAACACACATCTTTCTCCAGAATAGAATGCAAAGATACACGCGTGTCCACTATTTTTTTTTTCTCAATTCTGTTACTATAACTATTGTCGTTATTATTGTCGTCGTCCGTCCATCCATTTCATTAACATTATCCATAGCCAACAACAGAATAACAAAAAACATATTTTTCTCGCTTGTATTCCTCCTCTTCTCGTATTTTACAAACATCCATATTGTAATACAAACGAAGAGAATAATAACAAAGATAGAGAACAACAGGAGAAATTCTCTCTCTCTTTCGAGCCCAGAGATTGATTCTTTTCGTAACCATATTTTTTGATTCTGATTTTGATTCTGATTTTTGGATTCATTAATCTTATTTATTCTAATAATAATGATATGCTCAGTATGATCAATATATCCAACCAAACCAAAACCAGAAAAAAACAACGATGACAATGATGATGATAACTTTTTTGTTTTGTTTTGTTTCATTCATCTAATGCAATATGATGATGAATTGTTTTTTTTCTACTGTTGTTCTGTTTCTGGTTATGTTTTTCTGAAGTTCTCATTCATTCATTCTCACCATCACCAACGGTATATGTGTATGGTGTGATGTTTGTATTATCATTTGATTATGGTTATACTTTCCTTGATGATCATTTTTTTTTTGGTCTATCCAAATGTCGATCGACACTTCATTTAGATTGTTATTTTTCTATTCTTTTTCTTTTTCATTTATTAGATATACAAATGAATTCATACAGTGTCCAGTACAATTACTCAGTGATATTATTGCATAAAATTTTTGATTCGTTGAATGATAATATATCCACTTTCATCATTATCATCATCATCGATAGGATAATAATGATAATGATGGTTATCATCATCATTATCATCCAATATGAAATGATTTGAATATCTTTTTCATACATACACCCACTATATTCAGAATAACACTTATCGAATATCTCATTTCTTTATTATTATAAGTAAGGATTCAATGTAACAAAAAAAATCATTATCATCATCATCATTACCCTGTATGATATCCAAATGGTTAAATGGCATAATAATATTCATTCAATTCTAATTCATAAAAAAGAAAATCACATTTGAAGAATATTTCCATTGAAAATGATGACGAAAATTGGATTTATTAAAGTTTTTTTTTTTGGTTCATTTTTTCCCGTTATGTTTTAGGTTTCTTTTTCTATCTCATTTGTGTTTATTTGTCTGTTTGTTTGTTTGTTTGTTTGATTGAATGAATGATTGGTTATATTTGGCGTAGCCAACAACAACAACAACAACAACAATATTCACCAACCAAGTATTTTTTTTTTTAGTTGCTGGTTATTTTGGGTATCTCATTTGATGATATCATTTTGGTTGCCCGTCACTATCATTCATTTCATTCAACTCATCCATCACTTTGGTTTTCGTTTGTTTTTTTTGCTTCCTTTTCACTTCTAATCGACCCAGAAAAACACAAACAGAAATATTCAGTCAAAACATTGTCCATATTGATGATCAGAATGGCACACACACACCCAAATTCAATGATGATGATTTTTTTTCTGGTAACTTTCTTTTTACCAGAAAAACAAACTAACAAACAACATTGTTTGATTTGTTTGATTTTCTCTATATCCATATATATCCATCATCATCATAATCACCATCATCAACTTTTTTATTTTCCTGGTCAAGTTTATTTGGTCTGTTGTTGTTGTTTTTGGCTATCCAATTTGGCTATACAACTTTCGATTTCTGTTACTATTTCGACTTTTATTGAATTATCATCCTTTTTTGTTTACTGCGTTTTTTTCTGTTGTTTTGATTTTGGTTAATCGACTTTGATTTAGTCGATTTGTATATTTGGATTCCAAAATTCAAATCTCAATTGGATTGTTTTTTTGGTTTTCTTTCTCTCTCGATATTCACCATTTGTTTGATAATCATAAAACGACATGATCAAACAATTTTTTCGTAAATCAAAATGTTACTGATGTCCATTGTTTCATCAAATCAAAAATCAAAATAAATAAATCAACTCTTCCAATTTCTTTCTTTCTTTCTTGGAATGTTTCTTTTACTTACATTCTTTCTCAATCTTTTTATACTTGATTTTAGCTTTTTTAGTTTCAGTTTTTTTTCCGATTTAGTCATGTTTCTGATCTGTATTGCCAAAATTCTGTGATTTTTCTGCTTTCTTTCTCTGTCTCTTGATTTCACCATTATTTCTCTCTGGAACACACAAACACACGCACTATTCAATGATTTTGATAGATCGACTTTTTTTTTTGTTTTTTGCTGTTGTTATTCCTTTCTTTTTTCGTTTGGCAAACAATGTTATAACGTAATCGATAATATTATATTATAAAAAAACTGACCGCGTCACATTTTGGTTTTTTTTGGAATCTTTTTTTATTTTATTCGGGGTGTCTGTATATGATTGCTTTTTATTTGGCCATCGAGCCATTCAGATTGATGATGATGATGATTATTCAACAACAACATCCCAATNTTCTCTATATCCATATATATCCATCATAATCATCAACTTTTTTTTTTATTTTCCTGGTCAAGTTTATTTGGTCTGTTGTTGTTGTTTTTGTCTATCCAATTTGGCTATACAACTTTCGATTTCTGTTACTGTTTCGACTTTTATTGAATTATCATCCTTTTTGTTTTCTGCTTTTCTTTTTTTTTTTTTGGTTTTGATTTTGGTTAATCGACTTCGATTTAGTTTGATTTGTATATTTGGATTCCAAATTTCAAATCTCAATTGGATTGTTTTCCTTCTCTCGATATTCACCATTTTTTTTGTTAATCATAAAACGACATGATCAAACAATTTTTTCGTAAATCAAAATGTTACTGTTGTCCAATGTTTCATCAAAACAAAAATCAAAAAAAATAAATCAACTCTTCCAATTTCTTTCTTTCTTTGTTGGAATGTTTCTTTTACTTACATTCTTTCTCAATTCCATCTTTTTTTATACTTGATTTTTAGCTTTTTTTTCGGTTTAGTCATGTTTCTGATCTGTATTGCCAAAATTCTGTGATTTTTCTCTGTCTCTCTCTCACTGCTACATACACACACAAACACACGCACTATTCAATGATTTTGATAGATCGACTTTTTTTTGCTGTTGTTATTCCTTTCTTTTTTTTTGGCAAACAATGTTATAACGTAATCGATAATATTATATTATATAAAAAAACTGACCGCGTCACATTTTGGTTTTTTTGGAATCTTTTTTTATTTTATTCGGGGTGTCTGTATATGATTGCTTTTTTTATTTGGCCATCGAGCCATTCAGATTGATGATGATGATTATTCAACAACATCCCAATAAGGGAATATTTGCGAATAAGAGATTCGTTTACTCCGTTCATTTTTTTCGTTTTTCTGTATGCTTACACATTGATAATGATGATGTTTACATTGAATCTTTTGGCTCTCATCAACTATAGAATCCTTTTTCATTCATTCATTCATTGTTTACAATCAAGCAATATCCATAATAAAAAAAAAATTCTTTTATGAATGATGTTTTGATTTTTACGTAATCTTTCTTTTTCTCTCTCTATATTTATATATACTTTTTTATAATTGACCAATATGGTGATCCATATACAAAAAATGGAAAAATTTTTCGTTAGCGGACAGATGGGATTCATTCATTCATTTTTTTATTATTATTTCGTTATGGTCCATAGAGAAGGTTTTATATTTTTGTTTTTTCTCTTTTTTGATTTCACCATCATTTCTCATCATAATCATCATCATCATCGGTAGCCAGTTTTTTTCCCCATTAATATTGGTAAAGCAATCGTCCAATAATATGAAATAGTAGCTAGAGAAAGTGACTAGATGCTGATTGCAATCATTGGCCAACCATTAATGGGTTATTATATCGAATCTAACCAAAAGAATCCTGATTCCAAAATCTCTGAATTATATTTTTTCGCTACTCCCGGGTGTTGGTATTCTCTCTCTCTCTCTCTCTCACTCACACACCTCTCTCTATTTTCAAAATCTCACTTTCATTCAATATACAGAGAGATGAGTCATTGTGTGTTTTCAATTCTGTATTTCCTTTTTTTATATATTCCTTTTTTTCTGGACCCAAAACATTCATTTGGAATGTGTTTTTTTGTTTTGTTTTGTCGTTGTTTTTGTTTTGTTTGTTTATTTTCAGTAAAGTCCAGTCCATTTAACCACCACCAAACCAAAATAATAATAAACAATCATTGTAAACCAATCAATCATTTATCATTTTTTGGTCTGATAAACAAAAAACAATTCCTTAGAGTCATTGAATGGTGAAACACCAAGAGTGGGGGAGAAAAAAAAATGAAATAAAATACCAAAAGAAACCTAAAAATAAACGCTGAAGAAAGTTTACCTAATATATTTTATTACTTCGAAAAAAAACTAAAGAAGAAAGAATATCTATTCCCAAAAGTTGTAAATATTCATTCATTCATTCATTCATTGTGGTAAAGTAGATACACAGTAACACTACTGTGTTTGGAATTTAATTTCTTCTTTCTTCTTTTTTTTCATTGGTTTCTTTTGGCTTTTGTTTTACTTAATTAATAAATAGCCATTGCTTCTTTGGGGTTTTGCGGATAGATATATATTTACCGCAGCTTATTGTTTCATTTTGGTTTTGGTTTTGGTTTTTTTGCTGTGTGTTTTATCGTTTTTCATTGTCAAAAAGAATATTGAAACATCGATCCACTATAAATATCGATACTGTCTATTTTTATTAATATATCTTAAAGTAAGGGAAAACAAAAACAGAAGATAAAAAACATTTCTGACTAATTGATGATCGACTCTTTTAATATTACCGAATTTCGTCCAGAAATCTGTTGTTGTTTTTTCAACACATCCATCAAAGCCACAAAATCCATTGGTTTTTCTTTTTCTTCACCAGTTTCAAATGATAAAATGAAGATTTTGATTTTTCGATTCGAGTTGAAACCAAAAAAAAGCAAAACAGCGAATATTGTTTAGGCAAAAATAAAATTCAACGATTTGTTAATTTCAGTTTCCTCGCCATTTATTTTTTTATTTCAATTTGAAATGATTATGTCACACACATATATTCTCTGTAAACTCATTCATATGATGATGGTGGTGATTTGAAAATGAAAAATATCTTTTTTTGCTGTGTATGTAAATCATTCACAGATTTATAGTCAAATTGGGCGGTTTAAAATCTGTGATTGCCTGCGAATGTTTGCATTTAAAACATGAATTTTATTTCATTTCATTTTTTGAATTTTTTCCAATTCAAAATTCAATTACAACCAATGTTTAATCAATTGTCACTATTCTCTTGCACTCTTATACGAGATATCAAACACGCGCACAAAACGCGCGCGCGAGCTTTTTCGGGTTTTGTTTTGTTGGTTGGTTGGTTGGTTGTAGATGTTCGTCAACATCCGAAACAATTGAAACTTACACACAAACACACAAATCGGGTGCAAAAATGAAATGAAATCAAATGAGTTTTTTTGGCTGCTGAATTGTGTGTGTGATTTTGACCAAGGTCATTTGCATTATGCAAAAAACAGACATTGTTCAGTGTCTGTGTGTGTGTGTTTGGTATGTCTGATTCCAGGATCCAGGCTTTTTTTTTATCAATTTGATTTTGTTGTTGATGAGGATGGATGGATGGAGAGTCCTAAAAATTCAAAAAAATAAAAATCATACAGTTACAATAAACAATTGAATTCAATAACGTGAATTTTTTTTTTCAATCGTCGTTAACATTTGTAGTTTTTTTTTCTTCTTTTCTTTTTTACAAATTCACTTTCCCTCTCGGCAATTCAGTAAAAAACACCGTTATATAACGATGATGATGATGATTTCCAGCTTTCATTTGGTTTCATTTTATTTCATTTCAATTCAATTCATTTTTCGTTTTTCATCTTTTTTTTAGCTTGCTTGTTGTTGCTGTTGTTCAAGCTTGATTCGATTTGATTTATTTGCATTTCCTTTTGGATTCATACATTTTGGTTAGTTTTTTTAGTTTTTTTTTGTAAAAAATTTTTTCTACTTTATTTACAGATATGGACCGGAGATTTTTTCTGTGTTTTTTGCATGATGATTATTGGTTGTGTGTGTGTGTGTGGATTTGGATGTTTTTTCTCTGATTCAAAGCAATCAATCTCTGTATGGATGGATGTGTGGATAATAAATTTTAATAATATGATTATATTTTTGTTGAAAAAAAGGGGGAGAAAGAAAGAAACGTTTCATTAACCGGACAAATGCGTATTATTCGTTAAGTTTCGCTCGAATTCAGCAAAAATTCGTTATGATCACCAGATAGACAGAGGTCAGGATGAAACTTTAAATCTGCGAAAAAAAACGAAAAAACAAAAATTTGGTTCCAACGTGGAACCTTTTTCATTCAATAAACATTGAACTTATTAATAATGATGATGAATATTCATCAAATTCAATATCACTATATTACCATTTTACATTCATCCATTCATTGATTCATTAATAATCATTTATCTCACAAATGGATAGGATTAAGAATTTTTGAATAATAAACGAAAACCCCTCAACAACAACAATGATGAAAAATTCATTTTTCAAAATTATTTTTTTAATCTTGAAAAAAATGAAATTGAATGTGTCTTTGTCTGTTTGAATGTTATCATCATTTTTCATCATGTTTTTCCATTTGAATTTTACTTTTGAATATGACCTAATATGACTTTTGATTTCTCATTTTCATCCTATCATCCTAAGACCAACATGATTGCAGAACGAATCTTAATAAAAAGAAATACTTTAGAAAAAAAAAGTCCAAATAGTAAAATGTGGGTGGCTTTAGTTTCTTTTTCTTATGCACTTTTTTTATGGTTTCAAAATCTTAACGCCTCATCTCATTTCTACACATTAATCAATCTATCTCAATTTCATCATCATCATCATCCTCGTGGATCAAGATGGATGTTTATTTTTTTTTTTCGTTCCTTTCTCTCTAGTTCAAATGGATGATATCATTTAAAATTTGGTAAACATCCTGTTTTAAATAATGAATAATGATGAAACTAACACACACCAACCATTCACATATGCATAGGAAAAATACTTTGCTTTAGTTCAGAATTTCTTTCTTTTTGGCGAAAATTTTTGTTTGTTTCTATAAACAACTTGTCTCGACGACCATTTTTGTTTTTTCTTTCTAGGTCTAGTCATCCAAACTCGAAAGAATCTATTTCCACCCTAATGTGTACAATATAAAAAATAAGAAACTTTATATCCATTATAATGATGATGATGATGATGTGGATGATAATGATAATAAACAACCCACTCTTGAAACCAACCAAACCAAACCAAAACCAAAACCAATTCAAATCTTCTTCCTTTTTCTCACGACATTTGACCTTGTTTTACTTTGATTCATTCAATGATGATGATGATGAGACATAAATGTTAAAACAAAAAATTCGCACAAATTTGAATCTTATCCTCTCTCTCTCTCTCTCGCTCTCATTCGAATGTTTGTCTCGGCTCGGGTCATTGCATTTTGGTCAACCCATATATAGTGTTGATCAATGATGAATATGGTGTTTTTTTTGACAAAAAAATACTTTTGTTATCTGAATTTTTTCAAAGTCTAATTTTTATTTTGAACTACCTAAATGACAATTTTGGATGTTTGTTTGTTTCAACCATGACCCTAACTTAACTAACCAGCAACCAAAAATCAAGAAAAAAGTGATGGATCATCCTATGAATGTAGCAAAAAACTAGGTCTCGAATCTGTGTGTATGGGAACTTATCGAATATAACGACCAACCGAAAAACAAGCAAAAACAAAAACAAAAAAACAAACAAATTGCCCATCAAAATAAGAAGAATGAAAATCTGAAATTAGCAAAGTATATACAATTTTCTACAAAAATTTTTGTTTGTTAGCTTTAAACAGCAAAAACAAAAGCAAAAAACAAAAAACAAAAGCAAAAATACATAACCGAGAGAGAGAAAGTAAGAAAGTCAAGAATATTCATTCATTTATTTATGAAGTTTGGATACAGAGAAACAACAACAACAACGACAATAACAATAACAACGGATGAAATGTTAACACGGTTGTAAAAAGTATACCTGATTTTTTTCTTTGTTTTCTGCTTTCTCATAAAAGAAACTTTTTTGGGAAAAACTTCTTTATTTTATTTTTTTTTTGATAAAATTACTTTCTGAATGCTTGAGAAGAAAATTCCTTCCATTCGCTACCATATTAAGTTAGTTTATTCTTTTCTTCTTCGTTGTTGTTGTTGCCTAGACAGAAATTCTACAATAGAATTGAAATTGCATACGTTTCTAGCATGTGTGTTCCATAAAAAAAAGATGCAATAAAAAAAATGATAATAATAATAATTTTCGGCCAAAAAAACATTCTGCTTTGAAAAAATATTACATAATAATGATGATGATGATGAAAGTCAATGCAAAATTGGACCCTTTTGGACATCCATATGATGGAACAACATAAGAATTCCCTCATATTCTTCACAACTAAAAAAAAAAACATTAATATTTGGTGGAAAATGATTTACTTTCTCATCATCATCATCATCATCGTTGTAATCATTTCAATATTCAATATCCCCAATAAAATATACGCAATATAAGAATATTTGGCTGTTTGTTGAAGATGTGTACATATTCTCGTAGTAATGGTAATGGTGTAGAAATCAAATAAATAAATAAATAAAGAAAAATCAAAAAAAGGAATAAGATTGGTTGTTTGTGTGATTATTTCCAGTATGTCTGTACACATTGTAAGTGAGTCGATATCAATGTCGATTTTGTTAGTGTTTGTTCCAGAAACACTTAGAGTTTGTTTTTTATTTTCACTTATCCAGCGAAATGAGAAAAAAATAAGTATTTTTACGTGATTCTTTTCGTAACACGTCATATACAGTTACAGTTATTATTATTATTATTGCTTCATTTGATTGTCTACAATGATGAGTTTTATCTCTCACCTTATATTTGGTTTTATCCGGTAGCCAAAATTACTTTCATCTAATTTTTCCTTTTTCAGGTTTCTTTATCACATGATGTGTAGTGTGTGTGTAGTGTGTAGTGTCCATTTTATATTCTCGTCAATTTGTGATTTTTCATTTTATTCTACCTTTGATTTTCTGTATTCTCCAAAGCATCCTCCCACACTTACACACACTTACACACTTTGCCTTTATCTCATTATATTGATTTGAATTTTTTTTCTGTTTTGTTTTGGGCCATCAAGAATCATCAGAATTATCATAGATAGATAGATGGATGGATGGATGGATAGTTTGTTTTATTGGTATGAAGACACCTCTCTCTCTCAGTTAATATTATTATACACACCGAATACAAAACTTCCATGATAAAACCGGCCCCATTGTATATAAATGATGATTACATTTTTGCATTACTTTGATTATTATTATTATAAGGCCAACTACAATAATAATCATCATTATAATCATCATCATAATCATGGTAAACAAAATTATAGAAAAACTTAACCGTAAACAAACACACGAACCATACATTTCTTCATTGAATCTCTCTATTTTTTTTTCAATCCATAAAAAACAAAGTACAATGTGTTTTTTGGCTGATGCGTGTTATCATTATTTGCAAAGAAAAAGAACAAGATAAAGTTTGGAAAGCAAGTAACTGGCCATTCATAAGGAGGTTTTTTATTGTTTTTTCTCTTATCCGTTTCCGTTTATTACATCATTATTATGGTTAATGTTTGCCTTGTTTTGTTTTTCGTTTTGTTTGAAAATTTTTAATTTAATTTTGTAAAATTCAGTGAAGGTAAAATGTGTGAAAATTTTTTCCTGTGTAAAATGTTATGTCTGACCCTTTGTGATTTTTGTTTTACCTTTTTTGGATTTGATTTGGTCATCATCATGAAAAACAAAAAACCAGACAAAAGAAACAAAAGATGAACTAGATAAGAAGTAATTTGAAGGGGGAGAAACAACAAAAAATACCTAGGTAACCTGTAGGTTTTTATCTTATTTTTTTTTGTCTTTAACCCGAGGCAGGTGAAAGACCCATGACTATTTGACTTTTTTTTGTTTTGACTTTCAACCATGATGATTGCTTTTTTTTCTTGAAACCAAGGGTCATTCGCATTTGAATTTGGCCTCCTGAAGACCGGTTCGATGCCAAATGCCAAATGTTCCTCCCTTTTATTTTCTTTCCATAAACTAATGTTGTTCTTCATTCATGATGAACCTTTTCTTTCCTTCTTTCTTTCAATAACTGTCTCAGTAACTTTGAAAATTCAGAAAAAAAATTATTCGTCAATATTTGTAGCCACTGGGCCATGGCCACACTTGATGTTATTTTTATCATCGCCATAATCATTATCTTCTGGTAAATTTCATGAGGCTCCCTTTGAAATTGTTGAAAAGAAATTCTTATATATTAAAAATGATCGGCCCTAACATTCGTTGACCAGTCAATCTAAATGATGATGATTTTTTCCTTTAGATGTTTTCTCCTCATTGACCATCGTTTGTTGATGATGATAATGATGAGTTGTATAAGAACAACTTTCTTTCTTTTTGGAAACCAATTTGGTCCATGGGTTGTTGTTTGGTTGTTGCATGATTGCGTGTTATGTATGGTTTTCCCTCTTTCAAATGTTCAATGTTTTTTTTTTTGGTTATTTCATTAAGGTGAATACCCAAATCATAATCATCATCATCAATGATTAGCCTTAGGGTCCTTAATGTATTTCACTGATTTTTTTTTCTGAACTGGATAAAAACTTTGAATCATCCATCTAATTTTTTATTTTTGACATTAATTCTTTGACCGCTTGACTTGGTCACTTTATGTACCTGCAGTTTTGGTTTGGTTTGGTTGTTGTTGTTGATTGACCGCTTGATGATCGATTTTTCTTCTTCTTCTTTTTCTTTCTAAAAACGAGAATAAAAAAGGCCTAGTAAGACTGGCTGTCAATAAATAAATGTCTGTATGTCTGATGTATCCCTTATACATCCCAATACCAAGGTAGGTCAAATTTGATTTCATTTTTCGATTAGAATTTGCACTCAAAACACTAAACATTTATGGAACACAGATAGAGAGAGAACAGGTTCATCATCATTCCAGGTCATCAACCATATCGAAAAATAGTTAGTTAGTTATGCTTACCACCCCTTGGCCCTTATTTTTCTTTTTACTTTCTGGATGCCCTTGTAAACCGAATGGAATGTGTAGCACACACCTGATGATGATGATGATGGCAATGATGGTGAAACGAGAAACCTGTCACTTTACCTTTCAGGTCAAGAGGATATTTATTTTTATTTTATTTTTTTGACTTGAAAAAAGTTTGTCCCTTGGTGTGTGTGCGTGTGAATGAATGATGTGGCAAGTGTATATTGATTACAATCATCATCAGCGATGAGGGAAAAAAAAATTTGGTCTAAAATTCCAATGCTTGTGGTTCATATTAGAAACCAGCAAGAGAGAGCGAGAGAGAGAGAGAGAGAGAGAGAGAGAGAGAGAGAGAAAGAGAGAAAAGATAACGCAAAAAGATGACCCATCATCATTTTATTCATATCATTGCTGATGATGCCAATCCAAATTGTAAAAAAANAATTAAATAAAAAAAGAAAAAAGAAAAAGAAAGAGATAGAGAGAGAGAGAGAGAGAGAGAGAGAGAGAGAGAGAGAGAGAAAAGATAACGCAAAAAGATGACCCATCATCATCATTTTATACATATCATTGCTGATGATGCCAATCCAAATTGTAAAAAACCGAAAAAACGAAACAATTTATAACGATGATTATAAATTTACATTGAACACTGTGAAACAAACAAACAAAAACAAACGAAACGAAAAATGTCATTTCGATTGATCCGATTTGATGATGATGATGATGATGACGAAGAAATGTTTCATGTTTGACCTACCCAAAAGATATGTTGAAATATATGGATTTTCTTTTCTTTTTTCTTGACTATCATTGTTGACCCCGTAAGGCTAATGATAATGATGATCGTTTGTCTTTTTTTTTTTGATGCATGATGGTAGTGATGTTTGGTTGTCCACTTGAATTTATAGTTGTTGTTGTTTCTATCTCGGTGGTTTACCTTGCCAGACTTATTAAAATTTATTTATCTGGGAAACAAAAAACTAAACTAAACTAATCTTTTTTTGTTTGTTTGAATATTAGCATCATCATCATCGTGACGAATGATGAATTCCATCATTTACAAGTTTGACCGTTATAAAATTTTTTTCAAAATCTTTGCTTACGGCTATCCTGGCTGGAATTATTTAAATTTTTGTTGTTGTTGTTTGCTTTCTCTCGTTATAAAATTGGAGAAAAAAATTCAAAACATTTTTTTTTCTTTTGTCAATAATGATGTTAATCCTTAGTTAGTAAAAAGAAAAAAAATTTCACTTGTCATTATTTTAAAATACCAAAAATAAACCAAAAACTTTTTTCCATCCATTTTTTCAAAATAATAATGTTAATAATGATGACTTTCTTCAGATAAATATACTTTTTCATGTTTTAAGTTTCTTATTCGATTTGTTGCTGGACCTATGGAAGATAACAAATTTTTTTACAAACAAAACAAACAAATTCCATTATCAGCCAAAGAACCAGAGAAAGATCCAATTATTATCTTTCTCTCATTAGGCTAATTATCATAATGTTTTTTCTGTTCATCATCTGAATTTACCTAAAATGATGATGATTATTATTGTCTTTATTGTTTTTTCCATATGATTTTCTTTTTGTCTTGTTATTCGTTGTCTATGTGTATTCTATTGCTGTTTGTTTGTTGATTTCCTTTTTTTTGGTCGATTTCCTATTTACCAAAATTATTTTTCCCAAAAAACACACAAACATTAAGCATGTGCATACAATTACATTTGGGGGGAGGTAAACATACATGATGATAATATACTCTGATCTATAATGATTATTTTACTTTTTTTTATAAACTATCATCATCATCAGATCCAAAAGTCAATTTATTCAATTTTCAATCATTAAAGATGGTCATTCTTAATGGTTTTTTGGTTCATTATTCTTTCATTTTACTGTTGATTCAATGTGTGTTTCTCTTCGTTGTTGCTTGATTCATTTCAAACAAAATAATGAAAAAACTAAAACTAAAATCACTTTTTTTTTCAACCTTTTGACTTTGTTTTTTTGTTTGTTTTGAGTTAATGGATTATATTCAAATATTAGATTTCAATATAAATTATTTTGTTTTGGATTGTCATTCTTTGAAATCTCAAATTCAAAGAAAATCATACATACATTGCATATGTATTCTACCATATTAGTGATGAGTTATACAGTTATACAGTCACATTATTTGTTACTAAAGCAGTTTATTTGTTGGATCTCATTGTCATTTGCAGTATTCATTTCTATCTTCAATGTTTCAAATAAATAAATCCAAATTGTGAAACAAACTAAAACTAAAATGAAAATTATCATTCAATCGATATCATCAATTTTATTTTATTTGTGCTTTCTATCTATCTCTCCCACACACACACACTTGTTTTCTTCTTCATTGATTATATTCTCATTTCAATTCCAAATGTATTCTCTTTTTGTATCTAATTCTCATTTCAATAATATACTCAAAAAAATGTTTACTAATCGAAGATGATTAAAACTTGTATCATTCACGTTTTCTGTTTCTGTGTGTGTGTGTGTCATAATGTCTTTTCTAGTTTTTCCTATAAGTGTTTCTCCATAATGGTAATATATTTATGACGTAATGATCATCATCATCATCGTTTTATATCCAAGTCTATTAAATGTTGCTGTTACTGTTGTTGTTGTTATATTTGAATTTATTCTTAGATAAACAAACATAGAATATACATATTAGAATACTTTCATTCGTTTTATCACAAGGTTTTTTTTTCAATGATCCATTTCGATTTTCGATTTTCAATCAATATAAACTTGATGATGATCATCATCATTATTAGAATTGCAATTTCTTTCAATGTATATATTTCTTTTTTTTTGCTCTTAATTTCGTGCATCATTCATTCATTCATTAATTTCAAAGATAAGAAAAATTCATTTCAGAAAATTCCTATAAGACTTCTTCTTCTTAATTTCTTGACTTTCTTGACTTTGTAAACATGCAAATAAAGTAATGAATATCCATAGATGCTTAATATGGACATATACCGGTGTCCTATACCATTTTCATTCAGCAATCAATTCTGCACTAAATTTTATTGATTTTCTTTTCTCTACTTTCTCATCACATTTGTATACAATGTTTATGATTCATATTTGTTATTTCTTTCGGTCTTTCGTTTTGCTGGATATACATTACATTACATAATAACAATATTAGATTACCTCAATACCATTACCATCTTTTTCTCTGTCTATTTGCTACAAAATCTCATTTTCAATTGCATAGAATAAGAGTCAAGAAATGAATAAAATGAGTGTGAGAATCACATTCTTGCACGAACATTTGATGATGAAAAAAAAATGTTTAATGTAGAATTTTTCTGGCCATTCAAAATGGAAAGAATAACCCAGGAATATTCCAAATTCATATTTTTTTATCAAACATCCTTTTTTTTCATTGAAATTTTTCTGGTTATTCTTGGATTGACAATGATGATGGTCAACCGACCAACCAACAAAAAAAAGATTCAAAAAAAAAATGAAAGAATTTCAATGAATTCACAAAAAACCAAAGCGAACAAAACAAACGAATGAATGTTATCTCTTCATATACTCGGTTTACATATTTTTCCTGTCATCATTTTTTTTTGCTTCAAAAAAAACGAAATTCATTGTGTCGGTGTTGAATCGGTCACATTCTCTCAATTCCATTCAATTCTTTGGACTGTTTTTTATCATGGATGTTTCTCTTTTTTTCAAACCCATTCAACAAACAAAAACATGACCAAAGCGATATTTCATACCAAAAAACAGAAAAAAATGAATGAATGAATGAATGTTTATTCTTCATGAATGAATTGAAATGAAATGAAATGAATTCAATTGAAATTGAAATTGAATTGAAATCTGTTTGTGGTGGTGATGATGTTGGTCATGTGTGTGTGCATCGAATTCCGAATCAAAACACAGAATAATAGAATGGGGAGAAAGAGAAAACGGAATTTTTTCTCTCTGTGTCCACGAAACAACGACAACAACAAACTTTTGGATAATTATTTTTTGTTGAACTTTTACATTGAAATTCTTATCATTATTAAAACGAGATTTGGTTTTTTGGTCGGTTGGTTGATGATTCGAGAAACAGTTAAATATGAATGTTTTTTTGTTTTTGTTTTTGAATGGAAAATGTCTTTTTGTTGTTTTGTCGCTGTCTCTCTCTCTCTCTCTCTACCACATTCACTTTTCAATGTATACGACTTGTGTAACTAACTGATTGAGTTGAATGAATTGAAATGAATGAAAATCACGATTACCCGATCTTGTTTTTATATAAAATGCACACGTCGTATATTTGTTTTCACATAGCCTTTTTGTGAATAGATTCACTCCTCTCCTCACCATATATACACACATAAACGATTAAATTAAGCACGACCCATTTGCCAACCCCGTTGACTACTTTGTTTTTTTTGTTCACATCCCATTTATCCAATTGCATCCATGGCATCCTGAATAGTTTACATTTGGTATTACTTTTATTACATACAAACATAGATACAGTGTTATGTGAAACGGTGAAAGAGAAAGAAAGACTGGTTTATTAACTTGCACTATTCACTATCACACAATCGACAATACTGACTTTGATTTTTTGGATTTTTCATTTCAAAAGAAAAAAGAAGTGATGCTTTTTTTTCACATAATAAAATCTCCACCTTTTTTCTTCTTCTTCGTCTTTCTTTTACATAGCAAAAAAAAAAAAAGGCAAGGATGCATCATCTTTTATAGGAAAACAACAACAACTCTTTCTCTTGTTTGATGTTTTTGTTTCCAAATACATATAGCCAGTTAGGTTAGGTTATCCCTGGTTTATTTATTTTCCAAATGTTATTCAATTTCAGATGGTCAGATGGTTATCAAATCTAAATCATTTCCGCCAAGTTTTTTTTATCTGGCTAGCAAAAAACAAATCAAACTTTTCTGTTTCTAACCCAAAAGATTGATCATATAATCATCACGAAAGAAAACAACAAAAATCACCTGCAATCCTGACACAATCATCATCATCATCATCATGGTCATCTTGATGGACCGAAGAAACAAGAAATCTCACGACCCTAAGTAAAAAAAGGAAGAGTACAATTATTTTTTCTTTTGGTCAAAACTGGTTTTTTGGGTTTTTCTCAGTCTAACCCAAAAGTAATTGGCTCTTTTAGCATTGATTTTTTCAGGCTGTTGTTGTTGTTCTGATTAACGATCCCCTTTGGTCCTGATCATTTTTTTTTCTTCTGATGGTTTCTTAGGGCCTCTCTATCTTCTTCATTGATGAAACACGAACATAGAGGCCAACAAAGTTCAATTTTCTTCTTGAAATAAAGATTGAATAATGGTTTGATGTTTGGTCTCAGAAAACAGCAACTGTGAAAAAACCCTAAAGATTTCTACAACCGTTCTTTTTCCCTCTTTTTTCAAAAAAATTCTCGGTTCATAAATGTTTGACCTATACTTTTTTTCAAACAGGCCAACTTATCATGACTTTTTCTTATATTTACCACCGATCTGATCGATCGATCAGACATCAATTTTAATCAAACAAGTGGTTATTTTTCTTTTTGCCTATTCTTTTCCTTTTGGTCATCGATGAAGATGATGATCATCACAGAAGAAAACCATTGAAACAAAAATCTTCAAAACCCCCTCCGATGAAGATGAAATCCTTCATCATCATTACAGTTTGGGCGGATCTCTCTCTCTCTCCACATACATTTCTTTCTTTCTTTTTACCCTCTTTTAATCATAATTTCGTAACGCATAATTTGACTTTAGGTCAAAGTCTGGACAATGTTCTAGACATTCATTCGAAAATCATCAAAATTGATAACAGAGAGAGAGGTCAAATCTACCAAGGGATTGTATGTTTTTTAGCTGATTCACACACAAACAACCAACTAACCTAGACTCTCTCTCTCTAAGGTCTTTTTGTGTCCAAGATACACAAGTGGTATTTTCTTTTCTTTTATTTTCAATCCAAATGATGTTGTGTGTTTACCCATTTTTCTCTCTTTCTTTTTTTTTCCAATACTTACCGAGCATGATCAAGGTTCGGCTTGACCACCACGGCTAGTGTCCAGTTTAGTCTACTGTCCAGTCTACATTATAACAACAACAACATAGTTCAGCAACATTTTTTTATATGTCCAGTCATTCGGTAGACAGTTTTTTTTTACTTTTCTTCTTCCTTACTTTTTTTTCTTCTTTTTTCGTTGTTTGAATTTTATTTGAAATTGAAATTTCATTCATTGTTGATTTGGTTATTCGAAAATAACCTGCTTGCACAACCATCATCGGTATTTGATCAAGAAACAAAAACTGTTTGTCTGATTTTTTTTTTCGGTTAAAATCTTCGTTATCGTTGCGTAAATTCAACGGAATTTTTTCTCGTAAAAAAACAATTTTTCTGTTTTGTTTGTGAATGAAATTTATAAAAAAAAACAAACGAATAACATCCATATTGATTGTTTTGTAATTATGAAATTATAATTACTTTATTTTTGTAAAAATACAAAACTAACTAAAATACAAAGATAATCAATATCTTTACTCGTTTGTTTTTCTCTCTTTTCTCTTCTCTCGGTAAGTTTGATTATATCATTTTCTAATTATTATTTGTAACTACTACTATTAAAATATTCACCATAACGACATTGTCAGAAAAAACAAAAAAAATTTTCAAAATTCAGAAATAGTGTCTTATGTTTGTGTTTGGTGGTTTTGTCTTTCTTTCTTTTCAGTGTGCCAATAAAATCAATAAATCGATTGATTTTGCTCTCAATAAAGACATTTTGTTCTTGTGACTTTCTTTCATGCTATAACCGATCGGTTATATTCAATTCGATTGATTGATTGATTTTTCAAGCATTTTGAATTCATATTTCGATATTCCTCTTTTTTTTCTGGCAGTTTTTCTTTTTCTTATTTCTGGTCAATTTTTTCCAATGTAAAAAAACTACCAATTCTGTAATTGTCAGTCGATATCTAATAATAACAAAAACAACAAACGATAAAAAACACCCAGACCAATTATTTTCATTAATTAATTTATTATATCAAATTATGTCATTTGAAGAAACAAAAACAACAAAACGATGATGATGATGAAAATAACCAGAAAAATATTGACTTTAGCCGCCAATAGCACAACTATTCTAGTGTGTTTCTTTCAAAAAGACAAGGAAAAGCAAAATGTCAACTTGGTATTTCTTATTTTGTTTTTTCGCTTTCTTTCCTCTTTTACACTTTCGATATCTTTAGAATTTTCCGGTTATTTTTCGTTTTCGTTTTCATTTGATTATGATAGAAATTGACAGCTGTTATTGTTCATTTCTTTCTTTTACATTTTGATCAAAGATTTTGATTAATAATTTTTCTTTAAAAAAAACATTTTCTCCATATAATAATTGGGTTATTTGAAAACAGAATTGGAGCAAGAAAATCAAAATCCAAAAAAAAAACAAAAAACAAAAATTTGTTGAAATTTTCGCACGTATGTCGCGTGTCTCAATTCAATCATTCATTCCGTTATATAATATCATAGACACACAAACACACACATAATATGATGCTTCGTTTTTTATTTCATCTCGTTTTTCCCCCATCACCGAAATGTTCACTATGTTTATGGATTTTTCCCTTCTTTTTTTCTCTACGGTTTTTCGGTAAAGATTTCTCTCCCGATCATCATCATTTTCAGTGTGTTTCAGAAACAGCAGATTCATTCATTCAGTCAGTCAGTCATTCAATTCATTGAATTTATAATTCAAATGATTGGTCGGTTCATCCACACACATCCATTTTGGACTTTTTTCGTTTGTTTGAAATTTCCTCGGTCATTTTCTCTCATATACCAAATACAATATGCATCCTCCAATTCAATCCATCTCTCATAGATCCATCCATCCATCCATTCTATTCTCCCCCCCTATTATTCAAAATTAGATTTTCAAAAAAAAAAAGATTTTCTTACTTCTTTTTTTCTACAATGTTACCGATTGAGAGATGAGAGATGTTGGTCGCGAGACTGACATTAGGCCAGTATGAATTTTCTGTCTACTTGTATGGTGGTGGTGGGTTGTTTTTTATTTTTTCGACAATAGCCGCACGAATAAGCGCGTGTCCGTTTTGTCCTGTTGTCCACATAATATCCGAATATCAAAAAAAAAAAAATTTATTCAACCCCCCTCATTCAACCCCCACTCGAAAATGAAAAAAATCCAAAACAGATCTTTGAATTTTTCATTTTCTATTTTGTTTTTGGAACTGTTCCAACAACAAAAAATACGATACACGTCGATTACGACGTGCCAAATGCAAATTTAGTTTAGTTTTTTAGGTTTCAGTTTTGAAAATCTACTTTGTTACTGAAGAGATTGCCCGAAAAAAAGAAAATCATTCATCCATCCATCCATCCTATACATCTCAGCTCTAAACATCCCATTCCAAGACCGACCGATATATGTGTGGTGTATGGTGTATGACCGTTTCATTCAATGGTCCGTTTTTTTTTTCAACCACCACCACCATCTCATATCTCACATCGGTCACCACTATTGTTTCCCCCCCTGTACCACTGAATGAATAAAAAACAGACCAAATACACTTCTCTATTGATGATGATCAAAAGTGGATGATGTGTGTGTGCATGTGATGGGCATATTTTCGATTTTTTGATTCAAAAAAAAAAAAAAATTTTCTCGCTGTTTAAAATGATGATGATGACGACTATAGAATAACAATAGCCATGATGATGATGGCTTTCTCTTAATTTTCTGCTATCGTTTTTGTTCGTTAAAAAATTCGGTTCGTTGACTGATTTTTGCTTTTTCTCGTTTGATTTCATCCGATGGCCGAGATAAAACTAGGTTTTTTACTTTCCCCTTGGAAAAAATTTTTCGATTTCAATGTTATAACAGTGAAAATTAGGTCTCGGTCGATTTTTTTTTTCCAAAAAAAAAATGATGATTATGATGGCAGTGTGTGTATGATGGCGATAAATCACATTTTTTACAATAAGTTTTTCTTTCTCGAATATGGTTAAGCCAGTGTCATTTTTTGGTAACTTTTAAGCTGGCTGTTAATTTTTTTTTCTTTTTGGATCATCGTTATTATCAAGGATTTCCATTCTGAAATTAGAAAATTCATTAAAGAAATTCCAAAAAAAAACAACAACAGTCAGAAAGAATCTCTGGCCCAAGAATATTCCAATCTGATCTACTGTATTATTATTATTAGTAATGGATCATCGATTCAACTCTCTCTCCATCTCTCCCACTCTATAATAAGAGTGTGAGTAAAAGAATCTTCATTCAATTTGTATGAACCAAATTGGAAGATGCTGATGAGATGAGATGAATATATCTAACTAACTATCTTTTTTTCCTTCTTAATATTTGAATGTTTTTGGACCATGAACATATACATTGTACAAACACACACACACACACACAAGCAAATATATTATATATGCATCATCATTGTATGTGTGTTGTTTGTATGGTTTTTTTTTCTCATTCGCATTCTCATTTTCGATTCTATCATTCAAACGGATTCGTCCATTGATGTTCCAGTTTGTATTTTGGTTTGTATGTTTTTTCCATCCATTCATTCATTCATTCATTCTATCTCTTTTTCTCTGTATTCAATGTTGTTGTTGTTTTGGAATTCAGGAATTTCATTATTTTTTTTTTTGATTTTTTTTCTGCTGTCTCCCTTTCTTTCTTTTTTTTTCATATGACTATTCTGTGTTATTATTCTGGTACCATTTTTATTCTTGTTATTTTGGGCATTCACTCACTCACTCATTTTGATTTGCTTTTTTCATCGTCGTTGTTGTTGTTGTTGTTGTCGTTAGAATATGACCAATAGATAGCCCAAACAACAACAACAAAAAACATCAGATGGATAGATGGATGGATGGATGGTTGGATAGATAGATTGTTTCTTTTCTTTAGTTTACTATTTATTCTGGCCGAATAAGTTTTTTTTCTCTCTTTGGTATATTTGGTTACACTTTCTCTCCAACTCTCTCTCTCTCTCTCTCTCTCTCTCTCTCTCTCTCTCCCACATTCTTTTAATATATTTTCTCTGGTCCCCAATTTCTCTGTTGTTATTCTTATTATTATTAAAAAAAACTCTTGTTATATAAGAATTCTTTGAACATCAACAAAACAAGAACCAGAATCAAAACCAGAAAAAAAAACGGTGAAAAAAAAAGAAAAGAAAGGAGTCTTATTATTATTATTTGTATATGGTGATTTCTTTCTCCTTTCTTTCTTTTTTTTCTCCTTTTCATACTGATGATTCGTCGTCGTCGTCGTAGTGGTGGTCACTCTACATTCCTGAATAAAGAATATTCTATATTTTTTTTTGTTATTGCAAAACTTTCATGGTTTTTTTGCAATATCCAAAAAAAAACACATTCTTTCTTTCGTTTTTCTAAGTACATTCAATTCAATTCAAACAAACAAATAAACAGAGCAAAAAAAAGTTTCCATATTTTTTTTCCAATTCGATTCAAACTTTTCAATACAAAATATATAGACTTTTTCATTTCATTTTCTTGTTTTGGTTACCCCATTGATGATTACCAAAAATATTTCGATTTTTCATTTTTCTCATTGATTTTATCGATTGATTGATTTCGTAATCCACTATAGTTTATTATCATTCAATGTAAATCTACATACAGTGTGATATATGCTGGCTACCGTTTACAGAATCTATTCAAATTCCATCAAATGTAACACACAGACACAAACAAAGGATTAAAATGAACAGAATCTTTCACGTAAACACACTTGTTTGTCTCTTTTTTCAACTTCAATGAAATTAAAACAAAATCATTTTTAATGAATTTCATTTTTGTTCTGATTCTGATTCTTGATTCTTGACTATGAAATGTTACATCCGATCAATGAATGTGTGTGTGTGTATTAGTCCACGTCTAGACTATGGATATCTATGCTGCTACTAGAATTTAACGACAACAAAACAACAATGAAATTTTTTAACAAATCAAAAAAATCTTGAACCAAAAATAGCCAACAAATATTGAATGACATATTCTTGGTTCATATCAATTGTTTCCCCCATCACTTTTTTCATCCAACAAGCCTTAACATCATCATCATCATCTATAATTCTGAACTACTAGAACAAAACAAAAAAAAAATCTCAAAAGAATAACTGTATGTGTGGGAGAAAGAAGAACAGCGCCCGCCTTATTCTTGTTTGTTTTTTTTATATTTTGGTCGATCGGTCCAACTGGACCAAACAACAACAACGAAAAAAATCTTTTTTGCTTTGGTGTTTCATTCCTGGACTGGACTATTTACTGGACGTCTCTCTTTCTCTGTTGTGGATTCTATCCACCATACAGAATAAATGACAAACACAGAATAACTATTTTTTACCACCACCATAGTCCAGTATTACTAACTACTAACGTACACACGGTGAATCCATAATAATATTTATAAAATATAAATATAAAAAACAAACGAAGAACTTGCGCGTTTCATTATCATTATAATCTTCAATATCTATTTTTTTTTATTTTTGTTTTGTTTTGTTGTTTTGTTTGTTGCTAAATTCTAACTGCTAGATCCATAACATTATTATTATCATCATAGGCGCCCAACCACCGGTTTGTTTTCCTGTGTTTGTTTGTGTATATTTTCAGTTTTTTTTTTTGGTTGATCATTTTTCTTCTTCTTCTTCTTTTGTTTTTTTTCATTTTCATTTTCATTTTCATTTTCATTTCAATTGACACCGTCGTAATCATCATCATCATCATCATCATCATAATACAACAAACATTAACCAAGAGAGAGAAAAAGAAACAGAGAGAATCAGCAGCCAGTATGTTTTGTTTGTTTATTTTATATGATGATTCGGTTGTTTGTTAGTGTCATTTATTCTTATAATATTCGGTTATTATTATTATATTCTTTCTACATTTGGTTAATTTGATTTTTATGAATGTTTGTTTCTTGTTTGTTTGTTTCAATGTGAGTATCGTTTTTTGTTTTTCTGCTTTGTTATTTCGATATTGTCTTTTGAATTCTGAGATTCTTCTTCCATCTTTTTCTCACCTTATTCAATCAATTTTTTTCTCGTTTTTTTCTGATCTAAATTGATTAAAGAATCTTTGGAATTTTTCTTATTCCATGCTTCTGAATTGACTAAATATTTCCCCAAAAAAATATGATAATTAAATATCTGTTATCATCAACAACATTGATGTCATCGGTTGTCATCATTATCATCGTCTAGACTTGTAGTCACCGCCAACATCAAGATGATCATTGATCTAAATCTTGACCAAATATTCATCTTTCTGTTTTTTTGATATTACTAATGAGCCATTTCATTCTCATTTTCATTTTCTGATTTGATTTTCTTAAAAAAAATTTCAATGAAAAATTCAATTTTTTTTTCATTGAATGGCGCCAAATCCTTATCATCATCATGTTCTAAACATGTGTTTTTCGGAATTTAGTTCATTTTTTTCAAAAAACTAAAAAACTAACAAAAAAAGGAAATACACAAACACAAACACTTACCGAAAATTCATTCATTCATAGTTTTTTTTTTCCATTGAAATGTTTGCCAATTTTTCTTTTTTCAAAAGTAAAAAATTTTCAAGTTTACGTCTGTGTGGGTGGCTTGTGTTTTTTTTTTGTTCCAATTCTTTTCTGATATCCGATTGTTTACCGTTTTTCTCAACATTTCGTCTGTTATACCCGAAAAAAATATGTTTTTTTTTTTTTGGTTTCTTTTGCTTGTTTTGAACAAAATTACACAAATAAACTAAATTCAAAATAATTATCATTATCACCAAAATGCTTCCGTTTTTTTTTTCACTGTATTTGTTTTTGCCAATTTGGTTTTTTTCTGGGGTGTTTATCAGATGAACACCTACTGAAAATTTCCCCTTTTTCCCGAGAAAAAAAGTTATTTTTTGATGAAGAAAAAAAAATAATAGAAACAGTGGAGGTGGAAATAGAAAAAAATATTTTGACTTTTAATTATCAAACCAGAAGAAAATTACCGTTTTTTTTCTGCGATTGGGTTAAGAATATCATAGAATTTTGCTTTTGATCTTTCAATTTATTTTTCTTTTGTTTTTCTTTCTTTCATTTTTCTCAATGAAAATAGGTTTAAAAACGACACCAACGCAACAATCATCATTATCATCAACATTATTGAATTTATTCGCAATAATTAATACAAAATTACGTTTACGATTGAAACAACAAAAACAACAGCGACAACGTATCAAATTAAAGAAAAGAAAACGAAAGAAACTAAATGAAAAATCGAATGTGATTCATTTTCTTCATTTCAAAAAAAGAACATTTTTCGAAAAATTCTTTCGTTATTCTTCACCTGTCCAATCTTTTATAAAAATATAACGATTTCTCTTTGTTGAACAAAAGTTCCTATTAATTTGATTACCTCATCATCTCTCTCTCTCTCTCTCTAATTGACCATTTCAACCTCATCATTATTGGTTTTTTCTCTGAAACAACAGGTAGGTCAAATATTGTTTTTCCCTTAAAATTTTATCATTTTAAAGCTGAATTGAATTTGAGCAATCGATTTTTCTCTCGGTACATTTATTGGATAAGGGGTTTTTGTTTCTCTATTTCCACACATAATGATGCCTTAGTCACGAAATCAGTGCAAAAATAACCTTGTTATGCTGATTTGTTCATAGAAAAACAAAACGAAACAAAAAAACATTTTGACAGATCAAAAATCCATAATATTTATGATTGATTCGTGAAAACAGAAAAAGACAGGTAGTTGTGATCAATAGCTTATATTTTTGTTGTATGTTAATAACCAAAGAAAAGAAAAAAACATTCAAAACAACTGAATATGTCTTGGATCGATGTTTTTGTTGTGTGAATAAATCGTTTGATCGTCAACTGAAATGATGTTGACGTTATTGATGAATAAAATTAACGAATGAAGCTGTCATTTCTAGCTTGAAGAAATTGGGCGAGACATATTTATGGGATAAAAAACAAAAAACAAAACAAAAATGGATTGAATGTTTATAAACATAATTAATATATTCCTATTTTAACTTGATTTTAGTGCAAAAACAACAACAAACTTTTTACCGTTATTTTTCTTCATCCAAATCAACCAACTCCCCACAACCGAAAAATACAAGTCTTTTCTCTTGTTTCTCCTGTTGTTTCTCTTGTTTTAGTTTGATCGTGATGACTTTAATTCTAATAAATTATTCAATTTTTTTTTTTTTGACACAAAGTTTTTTCTTCATATTTTTTTCTACATTCGGGTGGATTATTATTTTCAGTGCATTTTTTTAGTTCGCTTGTTCCACATTACAAATATTATTATCAGGTTTTTTTCTACCGTTGTTTCTTTTAATGTCATTTGTATTTGATGACGATCATGTCATTCCTTCATCATCATTTTGGAACCACAAAGAAAAACCTTTTCATAAAAGACGTATCACGTGCTTTTTTTTGAAAAATTTGCCCGAAAAAAAAGATTCAACTTTGGCTTCCCAAAAAAAATGTGGTTTATTTGATGATGATGATAATGTTTGGAAATTTTGAATTTAGGATGCTTTTTTTTGGTGTGTGTGTGTGTGTGTGTGACTTTGCAAATTCACTTGTGTCAAGGACAAAATGTCATAAAGGTCATATCCATGATGATAGTGAAAATGATGACGACGACGACGAAGGCGAATCAAATATCGGCACATACTTTGAATTTTATTTATTTAGGTTTAGGTTTAGGCTTTCTATACATCTTTTTTATCCATTCATTTTTCTGCTTCAGTCATCTGTTTGGTTTGGGATAAACGAAAAGACATTGCTTTCGTTTGTTTCGTTTCATCCAGTTGAAAAAAAATATCTTGGGGACAAGTTTTTTTTTGTAAATATATTCAACATGTTGAATGAATGAAGAATGTACATACATCGATCAACATGTGCATATTACACTTGATTCTTCTTTTGGTTTGTTGTTGAACAAAAAAAATAGGCAAAAAATAATGATGATGAGAATCAAAAGATTCGTCTCGAAAATGGATGTTTGTTTGTTTGTGGATGTTGGCCATGGTGATAATCAGCCATGTTGTTGCTTAATTCAAATATATTTTCGATGATGATGATGATGTTGGCTATTTGTTTACTTGGTTGCCTAGAAATGTCGTCGTCTTCGACGACGACATTCGATATTATTTTACGCATCCAGTTTTTTCTGTTTGTTTCTCAAAGTAAAATAAGAACAAGTGAACAACTTTGCACAGGAAAAGCATCTGGAGGAAGCAAAAAACAAAAATTTTCGATTGGAGGGTTGCTTTATCGCTTTTTTTTTCGTTCGTTTGTTTGATGATGATAATGATTTTTGGGTGAACTTTTAATGTTTTTTTCCTATTGCCATTCGTGTTATCAGTCAAAAGAAAAACTTGTTATGTGAAAATCAAATCAGAAAAAGTGAATGCTGATGATGATTGAATTCCTTGAAGAAAAAAATCAAGTTAAATATTGGATAAATATTGAATAACATTTCATTTCATTCATTTTGTATGTCATTTATAATCATTATCATCTACGAAAACAACAAAACAAAAACAATTTTTACCATTGGTTTTATGATTGAATCAATATGAAATGTTTTTCGCTTTCTCTCTCTCTCTCTCTCTCTCATTTGAAATATGTTTGTTCAAAAACAAAAACTAAATATGACAAATTTTTTTTTTTTTTGGATTCGACTTTGCCCTTCATTTGTTTTCTTGTGTTTTGTTCGTTTGGTTTGGTTTGTTTGCTTTGCATCAGCAGCAAACACACAACATTTAACAAATTTTTATAAAAAAAATATGATTGAAAACATCAAGCAAGCAAAGATATAAATTTGTCCATAAATGAATATGGTTAGTGTGTGTTTGGTCAAAGAAAAAACAATGAAAAAAAGAAATTGAATGGAAAAAGGTGTAGGTTAGGTTAGAAAACATTCTTTTTGAAAAAACAGAATCCATATACAAAACAAAACAAACGAATAAATAACAAGCAGCAGCAGCAGTAAAATTAAAAGAAAAAACATCAATCTATCAGCATCATTATAGTAAATGAGTAGCAATGTTTTTGCAATGTTTTAAATTATAGTGATGCTTAACAAAACAAAAACAAAAAAAACAGCATCTTTAATATCATCATCATTATTGCATTCATTTTTCTCCTTCCCTTTTCTTCAATCATGATATTGTTGTTTGTTGGTTAAAATGTAGGCAGCTAACGAAAACTCAACCCATTCATTCAATGCATAGAGATGTATCAGAAAAAAAGGGATGTGATGTGATGTGATGTGATCATCATTAACGTAGATGCATAAATGAAAACTAGTTTTTCCAGAAAAACAGATTTTCTCTCATTTCATTTCTATATAAATAAATACAGCAACTCTATAAAAATATTAGGGAAAAAACTAACCAGTCAACAAAGGGGTTATTATTATGCATTGAATTGAATTGATGTTTGGGTGCTTGTGTTGATGTGTGTGTGTGTGTATGCGATGCATCCTATATAATCAGTTTTTATTTTCTTTTTCATACATTTACCCCTTTCGTTTTTGTAGGCTGTCATCATCATATAGTCATCATATTGAATGAATGAATGAATGAGTAGCATTATAAACATACGTTTCAAAATACCGAATAACAGAACAACAACAATATAGAAATATATTCTGAGTATGTAACGGGGTAATAAAAAAAAAACACAATCCATGCTTTATACATTGTGCATATAGTTTGTTTGTTTGTTTGTTTTTCTCATTTCTATTCTGACATTCATTTTGTTTTCCTTTCGATTCTTCTTCTTTTTTTTTGTTGCTTAGATTTTCTATTTCCGTTAATTTTTCTTTTTAATTTTTTTCAATCAATAATGAAATAACGTAATTGACTGACTGACTGCCTTGTTCTATCTTCGTTTTCATCAGTTTCAGGTTTCAATTCAATATTAGATTTCAGCGACGATGATGATGATGAATGTACCCAGAAGAATTAGTTTTTTTTTGTTTCAATAAGAATTTCAGGTGAAAATCTAAGGATTTTGTTTTTTATTCTTACAAATAATAATAATATTCCTCTTCACAGAAACTTAAGATTTTTTTGTTTTGTTTTGTAATTATTTATTATTCCGTTAAATTGAAATTATAATTAAATATCTTTGTTCATTATTATTTAATTATCAAATGGATCTTTATAATTAATTACAAATTACATCATTTTTATCATTATCGATGCGTTCTATTTACCTACGCTTTACCTATTACCTACACTGTATTTCTGATTGATTCAGATTCCAGTAGCCAGTATTCGTATGATGAGTTTTTCAACCTTATTACCATGATGATTATAAATGGATTAATCATCATCATCATCAAGGATTATCTTGAATGAAGAAAATGAATTACAAAAGTAATTCTGGATTGATGAAAATTGATTATTTATTTACGAAACAAAAAAACGAAAATGAAATAAAGTTATTTCATTTCAAAATGCAGAATCTTTTGCTTTTGTTTTTCGTTTCTCATTATTCATCCTAAACTTACGAAATAAAGTATAGGATGCAAAGAAAAACAAGAAACTTTTTCTGCTGCATCCATTCTTTCATTTCAGTTTCAGTTCATTATCCAAAGATTTTTTTTGTTTTTTCTATTTTTCTGGTACTTTCTATTTTTATTTTCATTTATTTATATTCAACTTTTCTTTGGGTAAGGAATGAAAATGAAAAAAAAAACGAAAATCTGGTTGACAACAACTAGAAAACTGGACAATGATAATAACCGTAGTGAAACAAAAATCATTGAAAGAAACAATGAATAACAATCCTTGGTTGCAGATGCTCAAACTGCATACAAACATCGCAAATCGGTTTCCTTTTGGCCCGCATCTTTATCATATGGTACGATAGAGAAAGTGTGGAAACAAAATCTAGTCCAGTCTGGTCTGGTCAGTCCTGTCCAATTCACAAGAAAAAGTTTTTCTTTTTTCACATTATTATTATTATTATTTGGATCGGAAGCTGGACTTTTGGTTTAGGTTTGGCTT
>NW_020873396.1:0-21737 GCF_001901225.1 Dermatophagoides pteronyssinus
ATTAAAATATTTCTTAATTCAATCATCATTTTGTTGATATGGTAAATAAAACAAAACAAAATGAAATGAAATGAATTGAATTGAATCGACCTGAACAACCTTGTTGTTGGTGGGACTTTTGCTTATTTTGCGTATTTTCTGATTTCAATGTTTTTTTTTACTGTTTCAGGATTGTGTGCTTGTGTGTATGGTAAGTTTTGAAATTTTAGCCGATTTCGACAAAGTTTTTTTTAAAACAATAGACATTTTGTTTCTATTTTCAGTCAAATTTTTTGTTTGTTTGTTTTGTTTTGTTTGCTTAAATTCAATTTTTGAAATGATAAGAATATACAACCATCATTTCATTAAATTAAATTATGAAAGTTATTGTTTTCATTGTCTGAATGAATGAATGAATCACTCTGTAATGTGTAGGTGGATGGATTGACCTAATCTTCATAAATCAATTAAACAAAATAAAAAAATTGGATGAATAAAAGTCAATTAGAAAAAGAAAAAGGCATTAATTTTCTATGGTGAAACTTTTTTGAAAATGATTGAACAAAAAAGAAAGATTGATTTAGATTTGGTTGATTGAATTTCTTTTCTTTTTCATTTCATATTGATCATCATTTTTTTGGATTTCTCTGAATCCGGATTATTATCAATCAATCAATCAATCGGATTAATATAGAGAATTAGACTGAGAGAAGAAAAAAAACTTTGCAAATCGATCAATTCAATTTGTAACATATTTTATGAATTGTATTCGAGAAAAATCCTCGAATTTGAATTTAAAGAAAAAAAACTTGTTAAAGAAAAAAAACGAAATTCAATTGAATTTCTGTTCCAGGATGATGCCAAACAAAATGGAACAACAACAACAACAAAAGAAAGATTTTTCGATCAAAGAAATTAATAACAGGAAAAAAATGATTCATCACCGCCAATAATTTCAAAATTCAACAACAAACGACTAAGATCAAGGTAAACAAAATATTATCGGGTTAATTGAATTTTATCCCGTTTTTTCATTTGATTTGATTTGAATGACAGGTGAAACAGGAAAAAAACATCTTCGACCTCAACAACAACAACAACAGAAAAAAATCGGATGTCATCATCATTATCATGGTCTGAACCATTTTTCTTCCAAAATGATGATAACAATTGGAAAAAAGGAAGAAAAGAAAATTCAATTTTTTTTCCTATTAAAAAAAAATTCAAACAAAAATCATCATCATCATAACCCGCGATTGGGATATCCGGATTTTTTTTTCTTTAACAAAAAATCAAACGAAATAAAATGTCTCTCGTGTCATTATCATTATCATTCAATCATTAGCATCCATCAGTCATCAGTCATCATCATTATTGAATAATGAAAAAGAAAAAAAAAACATTGAATATTTCATTGAAGATTTTATATATTTTTTTTTCTTCTTCTTCTTTGAAATATGGATATCATCATCCTGATGTACAGGTAGGTTTCAATGTTGTCTTGATGATGATTTTTAAATTGAAAATGTTTTTTTTTTGAATAAAATTAAAAATTATCATTTTGGCATCTAACAACAACAACAACAACAACAAAACGAAGAACAAGGAACAAGATGGACAAACCGAGAGCCAGAGATTACAAATTGAATTTTCAAACACACAAAAATGAATGACCAATGACCCAAAAGAAGAAATGTGATAATTTTTGTTTGTGACAATCATCATCATACAGGAAAAAAAAATCAATCAATGGAGTAATTTCTCTCTGGAAAATTAATGTAGAAAATTATCTTTATCATCAGGTCGGTTATATTAATGATTCAAATGTCCGAATAATGATGATTTTGTTCATATTCGTAACAGATAACAATATGTAATTGTAAAAAAAATTGAATAATACTCGAATCGGAGATAATTGAATTTCGTTTCTTCTTCAACTTCAACTTCGTCGTCAAATGAATGAATAGCTATTGAATACTTTTTTGAAATTCAAAAAATTGAATAAAGTATATTTTGTTCAAATTTGTTTTTTTTCAAAAGAAGAAGTACAAATGGTAACAAAATGTTTTTTTTTTTGAATCTAATTTGTAATTTGCAATGAAAAAGAAGATCTTTTTGATGATGATACCTGTTGAACACCCTTCATTCATGCATTTCATTTCATTTGATCGTCAATGATGATGATGATCATTTTCAAGTTCGAGGACAATCGAACAACGAGAATGGTAAAAAATAGGACAACGCGATAGTCTTTTGGTTTGTTCGTTGGTTATTTTGCTGGTTGGTTGGTTGGTTAGTGGATAATGGTAATGGCGCCCCATTTGTATATATCTCTTTTCTGACCTCAATTTTTTTTTGTTTTTTGTTCTTTCGATTTTTTCTTTTTCGGTTTTCTTCTTCTTCTGATTGATATTATTAAAAAGGTATTTTTTTCGGCAATTTTTTTTGTTCGGTTGGTTTCTTTTTTCTTATCAAAACAACATTGGAATTTGAGCAATTTTCTTTCTGCTTTTCTTCTGTTTTGTTTTGACGCTTCAAATCAAATCAAATATGTGAAATGATAATTTTTCCTTGGAAATGATCCAATGTGACCAACCGAAGCGACCGATTGATCGCATATCCAACTGGTGATATGAAAATTGCAAAATTACCGAATAATCTTTTGAGAAAAAATTTGTTTTCAAACTACTACCGAATCATAATAATAATAATGATTTGGATGTTTGATATTCGTGATTTATTTTCTTCTTTCAGGATCAACCATCAACAAACATCAAACAACAACAAACAACAAACATCAATCCAGTCCAATCAATTTGTGAATGGAAAATGAGAATCACATACCGTAATCAATGAATGTATAAAAGCCTGTTGCTGTTGCTATTATCTCAAAGATTAATTGATCACATATTTTATCATTTTATTGATACTAGGCTTCCGGCTTTCAAAAAAAAAATCTTGTTTTGATTGGTTTTTTTATCTATCTATCTATCTATCAATATATATTGAATTAATGAACAAGATAGAGGCAATCAGAATAAACTGGAACTGGTTCTTGATTAATATTTTTGGTCGATTTGATTTGATTTGATTAGAAACGAAATAAACCATCATCATCATCATAATCATTAGATTTTTTTTTTGGCATTCAAAAACCAATGATGTTATTAGCCACCAACAGAGCGGGTAACTTGATAGATGGATGATAAATTTTCATCATCATCATCATCAAAAAAAAGCAAGCAAAAAACATTAATTCTCAGGTCAGCCGGTTTGTTTTTTTCTTTTTTTTCTGTTATTTCATCTTGAACAGGTCATACCACTTGTGTGTGTTTATAAAGGGGTACACTTATTATCATCATCATACTGACCATGCAAGTATTTATCATTCCATTCGCATTGAATATTTAATGTTTTTTCCCCCTTCTCCATATGTAGGAGCGAACGAAAAAAAACGGTTTCATTTTACATAATATTCGTGGGCTACGGAAAAATAAAAAAAAAACAAAAATCTTCGATCACAACATGAAATATCACACAACCAGTTGGTTATTGATCACGGAAAAGCAAAAAAATCGAGGTCAAGTAGCATTTAAGATGCATTTATGTTTATCCGGTCGTTTCGATCATTTGATTATTGATTGAAGATTTTATTGATGATCAAAAATTATTGATTCTTCAAGATTGAAAATTACAAATAAAATGATTTATTTGAAATTAAAATCAATATTTTTCGATCACCCGATAGATAAACAAAAATTCTATGAAGAAAATGATTTATAGAAAACTTTACAGAAACAAATCTTAATGCATAACAAATCTCTTAATGTAATGTTTGTTTGTTTTATTCAACCTTGTAAACAAGCTAAGTTGAACTGTTGAAGTAATGGGCGAGATGTTTAAATTTTGAAATGAACATTTTTTTGACATGACAATTGATGATGATGATGTCATATTATGTAATGTTTTGTCAGCGTGACCTATCAAAAGAATTTATTTATTCATTCTGGTTAAAAGAAAAAAATTATAGTTTTGACTTCTGAATTTATTTGGCTGAAAAAAATCGTATGAAAAAATCCATTTAGATATGACTAATAATGGGTTAAAAAATCATTCAATATTTCCTTCGTTTTTTTTTCGTGAATTTTTTCATCAACCAAAGAAGAAAAAAAGCCACTAATTAATTGATAATTAGTATGATGAAATATTTGATGAAAAAAAATGAAGAAAATTTGCATCGATATATTTCTTCCATCAATTCCTGAATGCTACACTCTGTTTGGTCATCATCATTTGAATGATAATCACATCAACATTTCAAGGATGGTACCAATTGGCACCTTGTTTATATAACGAAAATTTATCGAAAAAAAAAGAAAAAACAACCATAACCATCCTCTCATCATCAGGTTATTGGTAAAAAAACAGAACGAATGCAGAAAAACTTTGTGAAGAAAAATCAAACAGAACAAATTATCAAAGCAAGCAAGAATATGAACGAAGAAAAACTTGTTGACTGACAAGTCTTTTCGATCATCATCATTATTATTATTATTTCATCAACATCATTTTTTCCACAGAAAATCTCTTGAGGAGGGGTTACTGACTTTGATGATCATCACCACCATCACCAACAACATTATCATCAACATCAACATTGCCATAATCATTATATTCACCAGCGATGATGATGATCATTGAAATAATGAAGCAAGGAAGAAATTAAATGAAAAAAAGAAAAAGAAAAATATACATTTCATTCACAAATGTTTGTGTTTTACAGTTTAAATTTATACAGAAACATCTTGTATTCAAGTGATGAACAAGTTTGATGCAAGGAATAATCATTGGTGGTTGTGAATTTTTTATCGACAACATTCGTCGGTAATGATTCACCGTATTTGAACAAACATCATCAAAAACATTAACCTAACCAGAATGATGATGATGATGATGAAGGATTACGCGGAACTACATTGAAAATAAACAAACAAACATTTTGGATGATAATGCCGGGAAAAAAAACATTACTACCATATACCAAAAGAGAATGTCATCAAAGTTTATCTTGTCTAAAAAAATAAACATCATAAACCAATCAACTGATGATGATATATTGGAGGTGAGAGACGGTTTTAAAAAAAACGGTGGAAAAAAAAGTGTTATTTTTTCAAACAAACAAAAAAGGAAATTCTTTCATTTATGGAATATTCTTCGGTTTTTTTGGATGGTGAGAAAAAGGGATTTTTTTCAACAGCAACAAAACTTGATTTTAAAAAGAATTCAAAGCGAGAAAAAGATTTTAGGAAAACATTATTATCTTTGTTGAAAATCAGAAAATAAAGATAACAAATATCATCATCAAAAATGAAGAAATCAAGAAAAAAAATAATTTTGTTTGGTCGATGACATTTCATCCTTTTTTTACACATAACATTGATTGATCACTGCTGGATTTATCTTTAAAAAAAAAAATTTAAAATTTTGAAAAAAACAAAATGCGAAATCAAATAATTTTTGGGTCTATAGGTGATGACCATTTCTAATCGAAGAAAAAGTAGAAGAAAATCATCATAGCCAAATGTAAAGAATTTATCATCATCATCATCAAATGATGATGATTAAAAAAAGAAAATCTCGGTAGTCGAATGTAATTACGATTGAAAATAAGAGATCATCAATATTTTTTTCTGATTAAAAAATTGTATCAGAAAAAGCAAAATTCCTTAAGGCTAATTTTTTTACCATCAAATGATGATGATGATGATCAATCGATGATTTATAAATCCAGAAATGAAAGAAAAAGACAAATTCAATGATCAAACAGGGTAAGACTTTTCCAAACGTTCTTCTTTTGATTTTAATTTGCTCTAATTTATTGCCCATTCTTGTCATTCAGTTTGCTAGTTTTTTCTCCTTACCCTCCACACATTTCAGTCAAAAAAAAAAAAACATTATTCGTATTTTTTGGGTGTCCTTGAAAGACGCGCTTCTTTTGTGTTAAAAATTTTTTTTTTTTTGAAAAAACTTTAAATAATGACCGGCAAATAACACTGAAGAATACCATACGTGATACCTGAAGAAAGAAAGAATGGGAAAAAACACCTTTTCTGACTTTGATTTTTATTATTGGTCATCATTGATTTTTTTTTTGTATTGTGGATGGATGGATGGAAACAAACTTAAATCGTTGTTCGTATATTTCTGACCTTATTATTAGTGAAGAATTTTCTTTCTTTCGTTCTAATCATTATTATCATTCGGAAAAGCATGTTGATCATCATGATTATTTCAAGTAAATTATGTTTTTTCGGGTGAATCAACAAGTGTTGTTGTTGGTGATGGTTATGGTGGTGGTGGATAAGGAGAGAGGATAAGGAGGATGATGAGGATCATCATCATCAGTATAATAGGCACCATTATGATAATCATTCTGATCAATTCCTTTTTACCATCACATCCTTATATAATCCTGATTTATCAAGCTTGATAATAATGATGATGATTATGATGATAGGTATGTAAAGTAGAAGGTAAGAAAAAAGGTGATCAACCAAAAGGTCATCAATGATTTTTGATTCAAGAATCATCAAAATAGCCATCTTGGTCTATTGTTTTTGAGATTTTGAAGTTTTTGTTTTACTTCTTGGACATTCAAGAGGGAATGGAGAGAAACAATTTTTTAATGAAATGATTGAGTGAAACAACCAAATGACCTTTGGCCTTTTAGTTTAGTTTTTTGAAAAAATTTGAAAAAGAATTTTTCAAGGCGTGTTTTTTTCTCTCGATCTGATGCTGTAATCATGCTTTATCGAAAGTTGAAGGAAAGAAAAAAACCTTCGATTATCAATCGAAAAGGTTTTCTGTGTTCAAGGTTTGGTTTACGAAATTTTTCTGTTTACTCAGTATTCATTTTCATTTCATTGGAAAACTCTATTTAAAAAGATAAAAAAACTTACCACAAAATGGAATGCCTAATGGTGTCCAGGTGCCATTCTGATGACATAAACGTCTTGATGGTCCTAATAATTCATAACCATTATCGCATGTATATGTTGCAATTGTACCTGAAACCATACGTTCATTTGTAAATGTAACCGATGCATGTGCAGGTGATCCTGGATAGTTACATGTTTGTCCTTTGAAGAAATAAAAGAAAAAAAAATTTGTTGCTGTTATTTCGTTTTCTTATTGATCGATTGATTGAAAAAATATATACCTGCAACAATAAAACTTTGTTTTGGATCAAAAACAATCATTATGATTATGATTGTTATGATTGGATGAAAAAATAATGATGATAATGGTGATGATGATGATTGTGGTGATTTTGTCGATGATGATAATTTAGATGATTTGAATGAAAATAAATTTGTTCGACTTTGTTTTGTGGCTGTTGATGAAATGGATGTGGATGTAGAATTCGATGACGATAGTGATGAACGAAAATATCGATATTTAAACAATAATATTGTTAATAATAATATCGATTGTTTTATTATTGACTTTATTGTTATTGTTGATGATAATAATGGCATCGTTTGTTGTTTCGATGATAATCTTCTTGTTGATGGTGTTGGTGATGAGCAAAATAATTTTTCATTTAATAATGGCAATGTTGTTACTACTGATGATGATGATTGCTTTATAAAAGATGACTTAGATGTTGATGATATCGATGGTATCGATGTTTTTTGATTGACAAACATTTTCCTCTTTTCCGGATTTATATTACAATCATTCCATTGACAATCCATTGATGATGGACAAATATCATCATCATCATTTAAGCGATAATGTTTATCCATCATTTTGTTGTTGAGTTTTTGAAAATTCATTTGAAATTCAATTCAGACAAAAAAAAAAGATTCACATCACATCACAATCGATAAACAACAACAACAACAGAATCGCAAAAAACAACAAGTAACATTCATTCAGAATTGAACTTCGACATTCACACACACACATGGAGAGGAAGAATAAAAACCGCAAAATAATTTTAAAAAAAACCAAATGGATAACGTTGTTGTTGTCAGTATGATTACTTGACTTTAACTAAAAACATTGACTTTTCGGTCGCTGCCGTCAATACACATTCTTTGGCCAGCAACTATTTTGTTGTTGTTGTTGAAAGAAAATTTTACGAATAACGCAAAATACACAATAATCATCTAATGATAGCAGAAATATTTTCTTTTCTCTCTTTCTGTTTTTCTTATTCATTTTCTTAGGTCGTTCTCTCTCTCTCTTTCTCTCATTCGATGTACTGTTTTTGCTCTCTTTTTCTCTTTCCTACTTCATTCAAAATTCACCTGGCTTTTTTGTTTGTTTCCAGAAGAAGAAGAAGAAATAGAAAGAAAATCTTACCTGTTCTACCTGTTGTTGTATGTTTTTTTTTTGGTTTTTTTTTTGGCCAGCCGAAAAAAAATGACATGACTTTGGAATGGCTAAACAGGTACGTTTGGTTATTTTTTTCTTCTTCTTCAGTTATCATTTTTTTTGTAGCGGTTGAATGAATGCACAACACTGATACACCACCACCAAGATAGATAGATAGATGGATGGATGGATGGATGGATGGATAGATGGAGAAGGGGAAAGCCAAGACAAGATAATCGACCAACCAACCAACCAGCAAAAAAAACACAAAGTTATCTCGGGTCAACATTCAATGATTTTTAGAGAATTTGGTTGATCATCATGTTTTCATTGAACGAATATGCAATTTTTTTCGATTTCAAAAATCGGAAACTTTTCGGAAAAGTTTCTGGGAAATTTTCCGGAAAATCAATTTAATTCAAAGATTTATTTACTTATTTCACTTAGTTAATTGATTATCGTTTTGTTTTTGTTGTTTTGTCGTCGATGGTGGTGGTTTTGGCGGTGGTGTCAAGATGATTACCCTATTTTCACCGTGTTTATAAATTGCCGACAAAAAAAACCAATCGCGAACAGTTCAAAAGTCAACAGGTAAACAAGGGGTTAGATTTTTTTTTAGACTGTTTTGAAAATGATGATCATAATCACCGGCCCAGAAAAAAAATGTCAAATTTTTAAAATGATAAGCGAACGAAAGAAATGCCGAAACAAAACAACAACAACAACAGCAAAAAAACCCCGATCAAGGTAGATCAGATAGGTGGTAATAAATTAGCTTTGAACCCCAAAAAAAACACCAATGTTGGTGGTGGTGGTGGTGGTGATCAGCAAGAGATTTTATCAGAAATTTTTTTTTTTTTGAGGAAAAAAGAGTCAATTTTCGTCCATTTGTCAAATCAGTGGAAGCAGGGTTTCATTCAAACTTTTTTTTTGAAATGTAATTTAAATCACACTGATCACACACACACACACACACACACACACACACACACAGTTAGTTTTATAAATGTGAAAAAATTTAAATTTTTCAAATTATTTTTTTCCGCTAAAATTCCACCTGAGATGCTATAAATCTCATTATATATATGTGTTGTGGATGACAATTTTCTTTTCCGATCTTACCTTTAAAAAAAACTAAACATAAATAACACAGGTGAAAAGAAAAATCAAAAATATTGTATAGATATGATTTAGAATTTTGACCGACCATGACCTTTCAATGGTAGGTAAGAAATCGATCAATCGAATTCATAAGTAATGTATCGATGATGATGATGATGAAGATGATAAATTGATTGATCCATTTGGTCAATCAATTTATTTTTGTTGTTATTTTTTTATTGCCCATGGAATTCTTTGACCTTTGGACCCTAGAAAAAACGAAATGAGAGAGTAGATGAAGATAGATACAATCATAGAATATTTGACCTTTTTTTTTGCTTGTTTGCTTCAGGTAAAATAAGTTCATGACCGTTATATTGAGAAGAAAAAAGGTCACATCACATGTCATCACTGTGATTCATTATTAGGATGATATTTTCATATATATTCATAGGTCATTGACCAATCTGATTGATTGAATGGTTGATTGTTCATTTATTGATCAGGTGAAACAAATGAATCTTTTCATAGTGGTGTAAGTGGGTTTTAAATACCTGCAGAAATCGAAATTTAAATTTAAAAAAAACCAAAATCCAAAAAAGCAAAAAACAAAAAAAAACGTTAAATATAGCTGGACAAGGTGGACGACAAAGTAGTTTCTATGGAAAGACAAAAAAAAAAATTAAAAATATCCTTGAATGGCCAACAAGAGATTCATTGATGACCACCACCACCATAATGATGATGATATTTATTAACCCATCGGCCACCACCATCATTTGAATGTCATAATGATAATGACCATTAGATGATGATGATGGAAATAAATTTGAAAATAGCCAACCAAGCAACAAGCAACAAAAAAAATGAAAATTTTTGAAAATTTAAATAACCAAACCCGACAAAACAAAAAAGGATGAAATCGAAATTTAAAAAACAGGCAAATCCAGCAGCAGCATCTTCAATTTATTTTTGAAACAATCGTTATGCGACAAACAATATATGATTGAGCGTTTGTTTGTTTTTTATATCCAAAATGAAAAAAGTGGCTATTTTTGGTCATTTTTTTTTTGGGAATTGCTTGCTTTCTTCGAAACAACAAGGAACAAAAATCGACGACTGAAATGGAAAGCTCGCCCAAAAAATATATTTGGAACCACAACAAAAATATTTGAAAAAGGAAAAACAACAACAAATCGGATCCAAATGAAAATGAAAATAATCAATAGGATCAGGTGGATGATGAATGAAAAAATTCCGAATTTTTCTGATTTCTGAACAATAGATTTATTTTCGGTTCAAAAAAAACCAAAACAAAAAATCATTTTATTGATGAATCTTTTGTAAAAGGAAAAGGATAATTTACAAAACCGAGAGATTTATTAGTTTGGATTTTGGAAGAAGAAAAAAGGATTTTTTGATATGCAAATATTTGGTCGAAATTGTGCAAAACACACTTTCATCAGGTGTGACCTAGTGCCATGTTTTTGTCATTTTTCTTTGGTCGTTTCAAAAATCTATTTAATATACACAAGGTGTTAACACACCATTAATGTGCGAAATGAATGTTTAAGAAAAATTTCATTTTAGGTTGATTGAATTCATCTATGGTCAGTTAGTTGGTTTATTTATTTGTTAGGGTTTAGTTAAATCCCTTTTTGGTGTTTAAAAAAAATTGAAAGTTTACAACTAATTGATTGAGTCTCAATGATGGTTATAAATTTGGCTATTTGGTGGTTTTTCATTTTTAAAAAAACTAAAAATAGATTTACAAACAAAGTTTCAAACAGGATTCAGGATACTTGTCAACAACTATTCAATTATTATCAGTGACCAATTGAACAACAACAACAAATGAAAAATGTAAATCAATTTTTTTTGAAAACCAAAAAGAAAAACTAAGAAACCCGGTCACTTTTTCGGTTTCCACCAAATCAAAAAAAAAAAAAAAAATGACCAATCCTGTGCCATCGACAACGTCGTCAACAACGACGACATAAATAGTCAAAATAGTCATCAGCAAAAAAAGAAATGTAAAACACAATGTTTTTTACATTTACAAATGAAAAAACCTTTCGGTCAAAATGCACCTATATGTCTCATCATCATCATCATTAGATGATGATGGATCCAACCAGATGAATCAGAGCACATCCGTCACCAATAACGATGATGATGATGACCACTACCAACCGCCAAAAAAATACTTTTCTTCTACAGCTTCTTCCTTCTGGATTCTACCTACTTTTTTTGCTGAATAATTTATAAACCATCAAAAAAAATGAGACTTTACTCCATATCCATGACCATTCGACCATTCAAAAAACAAGCATTATTCAGATCAAATTTTTTGACCAGTGAAAATCATTTCAACAAAAATGATCCAAAAATAACCTGGTTTTTGAATTTTTTTTACCTGGTTGACAAACACACAAATCATAAATGCAATCGATTTTATTTTTTCAAAGAAAAAAAAAATTTTTTACAATTTTTGTTGTTGTTACATGGAGAATATTACATAGGAAAAAAAACAAGCAAAGATTATGTCAAATCAAATCGAAAAAAAAATGATTTGAAAATGAAATTTAACAAGCAAACAAACAAAAAAAGAGAAAACGAAATGAAATGATCATTTCATCTAACAATTGTCAATCTTGTAAAGATAATAAAGATCATTTGAAGCGATTGGTTGAAAATATTTGAAAATTTCATCATCCTCGTTGCCGTTGCCGTTGCCATTCTCATCATTATTCATTGATCGTCGTCCAATCAATCGTTGACATAGTCGTCCCTGTTTATCTGGTTGACCATTTGTTGATCGTTGTTGACCATTCGTTGTTGTTGATTGTTGTTGCCAATAATCATTACGTTTATCTTCATATTTCCAAATATCAATCATACGACAATTTTGTCCAAATTTTCCAAAACAATAAATTGTTTCAATAATTATATATTGTATTTTTAAATGACATAAATTTTTATGTATAAATTTAAATGGTCGTTCGCTATATAAAAAAAGGTAAAAGAAGTTAGTTAGAAAATAGAAAAAAAAGTTTTGTAAAAAAATCTAGTTTTAAAAAACAACAAAAAGAAAATTTATAATAAACTTGTAATTATCATTATTGATCGAAATCAATCATTAATCAATCGATTGATTCTCATTGATTATAATATATTCAGGAAAGATTTAAAAAAACCAGGGGCGGATTAATTAGAATTAAATTTATGAGATTTGTAAATAATAAAAAAAAATTCCCGAAAATAAATAACCGATCCCCAAATTTTTTTTTATTTGAAAAATCCCGGAAGAAATTCAATTCCTATAAATTTTGTTTGTTTGTTTGTTTCGCTTATTTAATGAGATATCAATCAATCTGGAAATAAATCTATCTATCTATCATCATTAACATAGTTATCATCATCATCATCATTATCAATCGATGATTGATGATGGTTATTATTATTATTATTAATCGACGACCTTCAAATATTGTTGATAATGAAGATTGGGTAATGGTAATGATAATAAGATTTATTATATCATCATATTTCTTAAAAGTAGGATCTTTGTGTCTGTGTAGGTGTCGTTTTTTTCCCGAATGCTACGGTTATTATAACGGGAAAAGATGATAATCACCAGCATTGCCTACAACTTTAGAATAATTTTATTATGAATTTTTACGAAAACAAAAAACAAAAACAAAATATCTGAAATAAGAAACCGAAAAATCCTATTTTGAAATGAAATTTTAATTTTAAAAAATTTTTCAAAAAAAAGTTACTCAATGTGGGCAGAAGGGTTAAATTCGAAAGAAAAAACTCTGATGAAGATTAATCCTTTAGTCATTTAATTTAAATAATTGAAAAAAAATGGATCCATCGATCCATTGATCATGAAATTTTTTGTTTTTGTTTTTCTTGACCAAACAAAATCTTAATATCTTGGTTATGCTCTATATATGCTCTTCAGGTCTTGATGAATTTTTAACCCGTAAAAACCTGAAGAAAAACTAACTAAAGAAAAACAATCTTTCAATCACCACCATAATGATGATCATCTTACCGACCAACCAACTAGCCAAACAAACAAACTAAAAAAACTAAACTAAACTTTAAATCACTATTCATTTTCCTCCCCCCTTAAAATAAATAGAAAATCCATCATACATACACTAGATAAATATGTGAATCTCTTGTTAATTACACAATGATGATGATGATCAAGTTTAAAACAAAACCAAAAAAAAAAAATGACACCAGAAAAGAATTTAAGGTCACCATCATCATCATCATCGGTCAGTCATTAGGTCAGTAACAGCAACAGAAAAAAAAAACAAACTGGATATCTAGATGATTATACTTGACTGACCAATGATGAACAACAACAAAAAAAAAATAGAGTTAATGATTGTCTATCATATATCATTGAGTAACAAATATCACTTCAATTTGTTCGTTTTTTTTTCTTTCAAAAGCAGAAATAAAAAATCTGACCAATTTCTTCTTATTCGTCTTTTTGTTGTTGTCTATTTTAACCCAAATAATATTTTGTCGTTTAGCGAATTTTTTTTCATAAAAAAAACTTTGTTAATTCAGTCTCTCTCACTCCATTTGTCTATAGGACATACCTGTACAGTTGATAAATATCATAGGTACGTTGACGTATCGATGTTGATTCATAGAATGGATTATTTGCTATTTTTGATGATGATGTTGATGGCAAATTGAAGAAAAAAAGAAATTTTAGTAAATTTTTCTTTGTGAAATTTCACACCAGAAACATCGAAAATACCGAAAAAACTTACCGATTTTTCTATCAGTCGAAAGCATTACCGTTGCCATTGTTGACATTGATCCTATTTTTTTTAAACGAAAAAAAAATGGATGGAACAGGGAAAAAAAGAGGTTGAAACAACAAGAAAAATGAAATAAAAATTACAAAAAACAAAAAACAAAACAAATAATTTAACAGAAATTTGATTATTTTACCGGTGAACAAAAAAAAATATTTCTCTGAATTACCAAGAATCTTTTTTTTTAAAAAAAATTGTGATTCCCCACCATTTCAAATCACAATTTTTGATGATTATTTTCTTTTTAATTTAATTACATTTCGAAGAAGAAGAAAAAACAAAAAAAAAGATGGTCAAATCATGAATGAATGAATGAATGGAAATAAACAGAAAACAACAACAGCCGATTATAATGAAAACAACAATGAGACAAAAGCAAAAACAAATGATAATTTTTCAATTGAATTTTTGTTGTTACATCCGGGCAATACAAATACAAAGCATCGAAATTTTTTTTTCTCTCTCTCTCTCTAATGATAATGATGTGAAACACACACATATTGATTTGACACATTTGAAAGAAAAAGAAGAAAACATTAAATGAATAAAAATATGTTTCAAAACATCATTTGATGATGATGATGATGGCAAAGATGACTTAATCATTTTCAAGAAAAAGAAAAAAATAAAAAGAAAAAATTCCCAGATGAAATTTTAATTTAATTTAGGAAAAACACATCATTACCAGAGTGATCAAATGAATCCCGGATATGCAACATTGTTTTTTAATCTCATTGGTTATTCGGGTATTGATCCAGATTATCATCATCATCANAAACTTACCGATTTTTCTATCAGTCGAAAGCATTACCGTTGCCATTGTTGACATTGATCCTATTTTTTTAAACGAAAAAAAAAATGGAGGGAACAGGGGAAAAAAGAGGTTGAAATAACAAGAAAAATGAAATAAAAATTTTCAAAAAAAAAACAAACAAATAATTTAACAGAAATTTGATTATTTTACCGGTGAAACAAAAAAAAATTTCTTTTTAATTACCGCAAACATTCTTTGAAACAAAAAAATTGTGATTCCTCACCATCACAATTTTTGATGATTATTTTTTAATTACATTTCGAAGAAAGAAAAAAACAAAAAGATGGTAAAATCAATGAATGAAAATAAACAGAAAACAACAACAGCCGATTATAATGAAAACAACAACAATGAAGCTTTGAAACAAAAACAAAAAAACAAATGATAATTTTTCAATTGAATTTTTTTTTTTGTTACATCCGGGCAATACAAATACAAAGCATCGAAATTTTCTCTCTCTTTCTCTAATGATAATGATGTGAAACACACATTGATTTGACACATTTGAAATGAATAAAAAATATGTTTCGAAACATCATTTGATGATGACAAAGATGACTTAATCATTTTTAAGAAAAGAAAAAAAAATTCCCAGATGAAATTTTTTTTTCATTTTCATTTTTAATTTAATTTAGAAAAACACATCATTACAGAGTGATCAAATGAATCCCGGATATGCAACATTGTTTTTAATCCAAAAAACATAGAAATCTCATTGGTTATTCGGGTATTGATCCAGATTATCATCATCATCATCAAATATGGTGTGTGTGTGTGAACAGGTGTTTGTTGTGTGAAAAGGATTGGATTTTATCATAATTTTTTCAAGCGGCTATTTTAATTAAAATTTCAAAATAATACATTGAACACGAAAGTAAAGAAAGTGAATCAAACGGACAAAAGAAATCAGATTTGATGTAATCAGATTTTTGCGGGAAATCGGTAAAATGGATTTTCCATTTTCACTTTTACCCGGATGATTGAATCCAAAATTTTTTTTTTTGGATAATTAAATTGAATTTTGGGAAAAAAAAGTTCTCAACATTATTTGGATTTGGATTTTTGGTCACCTGAGAAAGATGATTTGGAAATTTTCATATTTTGCTCAAGGAAGTGAAAACAACCAACCACCAGTCTTTGTTCGGGGTGTTTATCATTATTTTCATTCGAATGTGTTTTACGTGATAAAAGAGTGAGTGAAATGTGATGAGAAAATCCACAAAAAAAAGATATATTGATCATTTGAGATACAGTCAGAAAAAAGTGAAAAACATTTTGCCCATTTTTTTTTTTGGATGGGGGTGGAAAAAATCAAAATCTTAACCAACCAACTATTTACACCCAAACAAAATTCATTATAGATCTATTTTAACCAAAATATTACATCAAATATTTGAAAAAAGACAATGATAATGACATTTGTATTATTATCATCATTATTATCCAAGGTTTCAAAAATGGGTGTAGATAATAAAAACAAACAAATAAAAATCAACAATATCAATTCGTTTCGACAACAAACAAACAAAAAAAACAATAGAATCCTAAAATAAAGAAAGACAAACAGGGTTGAAATGGTCAACTATTATCTGGATGATGTTTGTTTAAACAAAGCAAAGAGAAGATCTTTTTTTCATCTTGGTGCAATCAAGATGAAAAAAGAAAGAAAGATGAGAACCTGAAATTGAGATCATCATTACACACACATTCGATATATTTTTCAAATGGGCTGACTATCGATTATTGATTTGAAAAAATATTTACAATGTCCATCACTGAATGATGATGTGAAAAAAGGGGTGTAGGTCATGACCAATCATAATAAGAAAATTCAGTGCAAAAGAAGAACTGTTTGTATCAACAAACAAAAAACTAAATTTAGACTAGCCATTCATCATCATCATCAGGATCATTTGTAGAAAATTGTTTACCTGGATTTTTTTTCTTTAAAAAATTTCATTTTTCTTTTCAAAAAAAAAATTCAGGTAGCATCAATTTGTAGTTTTTGATTGATATGAATGCTTTTTTTCCAAACAGAAGAGTCGTGAATCATAAAAAACTAGCAAATAATCGATTTTTTTTCATTTTTTGATTGATGATGATGATAATGATAGGTAAGGATGTGATTTTTCAAAGGGGAAAAAAAGATTATTCACATTTTTTTTTTGGATAATCAAATCAAAATCGATTGTGGATTATCCATAAAGGTAATGAAAATAGAAAATCGATACTTGATATATCTGGTAATTTGTCATTGCTAAGGTAATTTGTAAATTGCACTTGTAAAACTTGAAAAAACTTACCACCAATAATACTATCATATGGTGTTCGTTGTTGAATAGCATCTAAAATATGTTCAAATGATTCATTGGAAAATTGTTGTTGATTTTCCAAATATTCACGCATTAATGGATAAGATTTTATCGATATTATACTAATGATTGTACCGAGTAATAGCCAATCAAACCAAAATTTTTTTCGTTTATTTTGTTTCAATTTTTCCATTCGATTATCATTATTATCATGATTATTCTGTTGATCATTATTGGAAAATAATAATCCAGTCGAAATAGCCAATTGTGGCATCATTAATAATTTTAATCTCATAATCATAATTGCCATTATGCTGAAACAACCAGTTATCATAAAATGATATATAAATATTGAATGATTTGAATTGGAATTTTTCCAATCAATAAACAACCAACGAATTTGTAATAAAAATGCCAATATTGTTAACGGACCGATAAATGTTTTTGTAAATAACATTGAATATAATTCTTGCCATTTAATCCAATCATATTCTTTTGAACAAATATAAAGAAAACTATGAAAATTATTATATTTTTCAGGGAAAAATTTCGACATTAATATTGTCCATATATGTGAATATTCTTCATTGGATTCTTCATCATTCTTCGATTGTAAGTATTTCGAAATGATTACATTCCATATCATTATTGTAATGATAAACATAAGTTTTAGGAATGATTGTTTACGTTTTGTCATTGATGTTGGTGATGATGATGGAAAAAAATTCGTAATCATTGATAACAATAATGATGCTGATAAATATGAAGAAATGAATAAAAAATATGGAGATCTTAGAACAAATAAATTGCCCAATTGTAACATTGATTGTAATAGTATGGCAGCAATATTGATAAGGAAATATTTTTGTAAAAATTTTTCCATTGAAACATTCTTGTCATCGTTGATAATATTTGGTAATAATTCTACACTTAAATAAAGACATAATGTTTGTATCAATAGAATGAATGATGAAAATTGCCAACATAATAATTGTGTAACAATTAATAGTAGCAAACAAAATGTTTGTTTATTATTGATAGATGATGATGATGATGATTTTTTCATTCGCCCACAATACAGATATCTGATTAAACAGAATTGATGAAATAAAAATAATGGATAGCCAAAATTTTCACGTAATGATATTGACCATTGTACACGTGATGATTCAGTTTGATTAAATAAAAACATTATCATTGCCATTAACATTGAACATATTGATTGATTAGCTAAATAATAAGCTAACCAACCAATTAAAACAGGTACAAAACCATTCAAAACGAATACAGAATAAATGTAAAAATAGAATGGTTCACCAATACCTTCACATGTTGTTATTATTGATTTGGATTCATTTTGATAGATAAGATTTTCATTACCACCACCACCACCACTGCCATCATTATAATCATCATCAATCGTTTCAACAAGATAACAACGACGCCAATCTTGATCAAAATCTACATTGAAATAATCAATAAGTATTGTACGCATTGTACGATATGATATGGCAAGAAATATTTCCGGTAATATTGTTAATATTTTAAATGAATTAACAATATTTGGTGCATTTGATCGATTATCATTGAATATTTTTTCATTTAATAATTCGGAAAATGTTTTCAAATTATTATTATCATTATCATTATTAATCAATGCTTTATAATAATAATAATATAATGATTGTTCAGATGTCATTGACATTTCACGTTCAATTTCGGTCAGATATTGATATGAACGATCATTTTCAAACATACGATTTATGTACCAAATATAGAATATATAAATCAATGATGAGATCAATAATTTTTGGCTCAACATTTTTTTGAAATGTTTTTTTTTATTTGACGTTTGTCGTTTAATAACAGCAAAAAAAACATGAAATTATCAAATCTTCAGGATTTATTTAAGTAGAAATTTTCATTTTCATTTTATCAACATTGTTTCGCAAAAAAAAAACAACTGATGTCTACGCATTAAAATTAAAAAAAAAAATTCATAACGAATGAATCGAACGAACGAAAAAAAGAATATCGAACGAAAAATTGTAAACAAATCGATTTGAATGCCATCTTTTGTTCAAAATGTTAACAATTTTTTTGAATTTTGGATTTTCAAATCATTTTTCAAAATCATTTTCCTTATTTTGTGGTTTTTTTCCCAGTTTTTCCAGCATGACCTTCATATATGCACCTAAAGATCTCCATTTATGGAATAAAATGGATCGATTTTTTTTTGTCAAAAAACCAAACAATGACAGAAATAATAATAATAATTGTTGTTGTTGTTGTCGATCGATATAATTAATAAATTATTATTGTTTTTGTAATAATAATTATTATTTACTTACAACAACAACAACAAGAACAACAATGTGAATATCGATCGATCCATTTTGATGTACGCCCACGCAATAAAAAAGTAAAAACAGAAAAAAATCAATTTCTATTTGACAGAAATTTCAAATTGAATTTTTGTTGTTGTTTTGGATACCAGTTATGATCCAACAATTTCTAGCTACCTAGATTAAATGGAATCAAATTAAGAATTTGTTTTTTACATTTTGGCAACAACAACAACAGCAAAACAATATGTTCATCAATGGACAATGACCTTGTCTTTACCTTTTTTTTTCTTCGAATAACAAGGCGTACATTATCATCATCATCATCATCATAATCATACAGGTCAAGTAAAATAATCTTTTAAATCATAAAGGACGTTTTTCAAAACGTGATGATAATCAATGAATCAATCATTTAGCCAAGCCTTAAAAAAGAAAAATATTTTACCGAAGAATCGAATGTTTTTTTTTCTGGTATTTTCTCTGTCGAATGTGTGAATCCACTGGTGGTGGTGGTAGTGGTTGCATAACTCCAAAAATTGTTAGCGGTAAATGTTTATGTGAACAATATTACCTGTGTGGAATGAATAGAATGAGANATTTTCATTTTCATTTTATCAACATTGTTTCGCAAAAAAAAAACAACTGATGTCTACGCATTAAAATTAAAAAAAAAAATTCATAACGAATGAATCGAACGAACGAAAAAAAGAATATCGAACGAAAAATTGTAAACAAATCGATTTGGATGCCATCTTTTGTTCAAAATGTTAACAATTTTTTTGCTTTTTGGATTTTCAAAATCATTTTTCAAATTTCCTTATTTTGTTGTTTTTTTTTTAGTTTTTCCGGCATGACCTTCATATATGCACCTATAGTTCTCCATTTATGGAATAAAATGGATCGATTTTTTTTGTCAAAAAAAAAAAATAACAAACCAAACAATGACAGAAATAATAATTGTTGTTGTTGTTGTCGATCGATATAATTAATAAATTATTATTATTGTTGTTGTAATAATAATTATTATTTACAACAACAAGAACAACAATGTAAATATCGATCGATCCATTTTGATGTACGCCCACGCAATAAAAAGTAAAAAATCAATTTCTATTTGACAGAAATTTCAAATTGAATTTTTGTTTCCTTGTTGTTGTTTTGGATACCAGTTATGATCCAACAATTTCTAGATACTTTGATTAAATGGAATCAAATTTACAATTTGTTTTTTACATTTTGGCAACAACAACAAAACAATATGTTCATCAATGGACAATGACCTTGTCTTTACCTTTTTTTTTTCTTCGAATAACAAGAAAAAGGTGTACATTATCATCATCATCATCATCATCATCATAATCATACAGGTCAAGTAAAATAATCTTTTTAAATCATAAAGGATGTTTTTAAAACGTGATGATAATCAATGAATCAATCAATTCATCAATCATTTAGCCAAGCCTTAAAAAAGAAAAATATTTTACCGACGAAAAAGAATCGAATGTTTTTTTTTCTGGTATTTTCTCTGTCGAATGTGTGAATCCACTGGTGGTGGTGGTAGTGGTTGCATAACTCCAAAAATTGTTAGCGGTAAATGTTTATGTGAACAATATTACCTGTGTGGTATGAAATAATAAGAATCGAAAACTGCTCAAAGAAAAAAAAACGTAGCAGTATAGAAAATAATTCGGTCAAATTAAAAAAAAAAAAATTTCGGTGTTTTATATCGAACCAAGAAAAAAAAGGTAATTTTTCAACATTTATCAATACCGCTACCATTCTGGTAGGTAGTAGTATCGAAATATAGTTGAAATATTTTTGGATTCAAAAAACACACACCCCTTGTTTGCCGAATTACCACTACTTTTTTCAACCAAAAAAAAAAAAAAAAAAAAAAAAAAAATTTTTTTTTTGGGAAAAAATTAATTTTTGGAAAGAAAAAACCCAA
>NW_020873396.1:30389-45159 GCF_001901225.1 Dermatophagoides pteronyssinus
AAAAATTTTTTATCAATTTGCCAACCCAAATTTATAATTTTTTTTGAACTTGATTTTGTTGGTTCCTAGATTTTTTTTTTTTTTTTGTAATAAAAATAAGCCATCAGTACACCTTTTGCTGATTATCATTTTTCAGCATTCATTCATTATGGCCCAAAGTTCATTGGTTTTTTTGTTGGTTATTTTCCATTCATTCAATTAATATTTGATACATTTGATACACTGATTTTATGGCATGATTTTTTTAAATGATTTGGATGTTTGTTTGCACTAGTCTTGCATCTTTTACCTTTGTTTTGTTCAAAGTAATAAGATAATTGTCAAAAAAAATATCATGTCATCGATCTTAGAGAATCCTTGAATTTTTTTCTTTAACACCTTTTTTTCTAGATTTTTCAGCAATTGTTTTTCGGCAATTTTTTCTTTTTCCTTCAATCAATCATCATATCTTATCATCAGTATCAGTTTTACCATTCACTAACTGAATGAATGATATTTAGTTTCCGATTTTTTGTTTTGTGGATCTAATTTTACTTTTGCAGTTTTGCAGTTGACATTAATCTTATCAATTTTTCTCTCTCTGATTCTTTTCACAAACAGCAACAGCAATGTTTGCCGATTTTTTATTGTCAAAAACAAATCAACATTTGACAATAAAGTGGCTTCTTTTAATCTTTTTTTTTTTTTTTTTTTTTTTTTTTTTTTTTTTTTTTTTTTAAAAAAAAAACAAAATTTTGAAAAAAAAGGGGTTTTTTTTAATTTTTTTTTTTTTTTTTTTTTTTTTTTGATAAATTGTCGACTGTTCAGACGACAAAAAAATGTCTCTGGATGGATGGATAGATATTTTTCCATTCAATCCATAATCCAATGACTGTTTTTTTAATTGCTTTAAATGTTGTTTAGGTTGTTGTTGTTGTTATGCACAATATCTTATGTCATCCAGAAATTTTATGATTTTTTTTTTTAAATATCGATTTTTCTCGTTTCGATTCTCATTTCGTTTCGACCAATCAATCAAACAAACAAACCAAACAATAAGCTGTCTGTTTTGAAAGAATTAGTTTCAAAAAACCTATAGAAAGAAAAATGCATAGTATTGATCATCTTGATTTTTATTATGATCGTTTTATTAATTCATATGAATCGATGGATTTTTTTGGTATGTTTTCTAGTTTGTTTTGTTGATTCTTCTGTTTCTGTTTGTTGGTTGATTCTGTCTGATTCGACCATCAAAGCACTCCATTTTTCACTTTATTTCATTCGTCTGTTTTTGACAAATGATTTCAATTTGATAATAATCATTATTTGAAGATTTAATTGTTTTAAACCAAGCAAAAACAAAAGAAAATTAATTTTGATAATAATCATTTATCACTTGAATGTTGAATGTTGTTTCTGGTTTATGTTTGTTGTGTTTGTGTTTAACTATGACAACCGTTATTTTGTTGCTGTTGTTTTTTTTTCCTTCAATCAATCGGTGATTAATTGATTACATTTTCTTAATCATTTTTGTAAATAGATCCATTAAATGATTGTTCATCAACAACAACAACGACAACAAATCTGGTACGAATAAGAAATTCATTACGTGGTCAATCAGCACCATCATTATCATTGGCAATGGTAAGTTTGTTTGTTTTTTTGCAAAAAACAATTTTCGATAGAATATTCGAGAGACAATCGTAATGTTTGTTTTGTTTTTTTGGGGGGAGAGAGGGGGATAAATTTCTTGTAATTTTTTTAAAAAACAAAATTTTATATCTTGTGTTTATTCATGACCAACAACAACAACAACAACAATATTTGTTTTTTTTTTTTGTATTTTTCCGAAACAATATTATCATTGTTATTTAGTTTAGTTTTAGCTAATATCTACCACTTCTACATAACAGAATTTCATTTCCTAATACAAACACACACACAGGAGAATTTCCAAAGCCAAAAACAACAACAACAACTTTTTTGTTAACCAAACAAAATTCATTTCATTTCGTAGTTTGATAATAATGTGCATAAACACGATCATCATCCTGATCATCATCAATGTCGTAATCTAGATAATTAAAAATCAGCCACACTGTATAATAATGTAATGTCGTTGTTGTTGTTGAATCATGTGATTGAATTTTTCAGTGAATTTTATTGTTGTTGTTGAGAGAAGAAAAAATAACCGAATTAAAAAAAAAGAAGAGAGAATTTAATGATGATTTTGATGATGATGACAAAAAAATTTTCATTCGAAAATTATAATTAACAATGTTTGAATTGAATTGAATTAAATCGAATCATCATCATTGAGATTTGTCATTTGTTGTTGTTGTTGTGCGATTCCTTTTTTTTTCATTGGAAATTTTTTTTTTTTGATGTTTGTTTGAATGATGATATTATATATCCTCTTTAATAGCCAACTTTTGTTTGTCTATCTCTCTCTCTCTCTCTCTCTCTCTCTCTCTCTCTCTCGCTATTGTGTGAGAAATCCTGAAATCAAATGTTTGCTGTGTCAATTGACAGGATATTGAGATAATTTGATTTTTGTCAATTTGATTTTTGATTTTTGATTTTTTTAAAACAAAAACAATGTACATTTCTCATTATTATCCATTCAATATATATCATCATCATTATAATAATCATTATTCATTAATAAAACAGAAAGAAGGATCATCATCATCATCATTATCATTATCACATCATGCCAATAATAATAATGTTGGTACGAATGTTGCCGGTATTGGTTGTTGTCCACGACGTATACAGTAAGTAATTTGTGATTTTGAAGATTTATTTTGTTTTAACTCATTTTTTGTTTTATTAATCCATAGACGATGTTCAACATCGAGAAAAAGTTTTTTACAATTAAATACATCACCTACAATGCCCAGATCTCCATTACCTCAACAAAGTATGAAATTTTTTTTTTGGTTGTTTTGTTCTGTTCAAAAAAAAAATCATTTAATTAAATTTTCCATATTTTGTTTATTGAAAAAATATATAGATAGTCCTATTGATAGTCCAAGAAATATGTCACCATTCAATCATTTTTCTTTTGTTTCTTCAAATAATAATAATATGAATGTTAAGAAAAATATATTGGAAGGTGGACGTAGATGGTCAGTTGCATCATTACCATCAAGTGGTTATGGTACAAATACTCCTGGTAGTTCCAGTGTTTCGGTATGGATAATTGATGACATGAATTGATGAATTAATTGAATCTATTTTTTTTGTGTATCGAAAATTACAGTCACAATGTTCATCACAAGAAAAAATTCATCAAATGTGCCATTTAACATCATTACATGATGAACATTCATCAATCAGTAGTCATTCATCACATTATCATCATGTTGCTTTAATGCATAATCATAATCATCAACACTGTGGCGGTGTTGTTGCATCACATTCCAATAATAATAATAATGCTGGTTCCAATCATTTAAATATTAATTCAGCAAATAATAATAATGGTTCACAATTACAAGTAATTTCCACTGGTGGTGGCCATCATTATCCATTAAATAAATCAGCTACAACTGGATCTTCAGATAAAAGTTATTCATTTTGTTCATCAAATGATAGTAATAGTGGTCAAGAAGAAGATACTGTACAAAATACAGTTATTTGTAGGCCAACTATTTTAAGGCCAAGATCTCGTAGTCTTAGTAGTCCAATTAGATCTCCTACCGGTGATGATGAAAAAATACTTGTAAATAGTATCTATAAGGAAAGATTTCCAAAAGCAACACAACAAATGGAAGAAAAATTACAACGTTTTATTGATGAACAATTGAAAGCTGAATTTGATCATGATATTGCATCGGATGCTGTATTTCGTTTTGCACATCATCAGGTTGTTGGTTTGGCTAAAGATTGTGTACAAAAATCAAAAGATAAACTTATTACGACACAATATTTTTATGAAATGTATGAAAATTTGGAAAAACTTTTGCTTGATGTAAGTGTTTTTATTTTGTGTGTGTGTGGAGGGTTGAAAAATTAATTTTGTTTAAATTTTTTTTCTGAATGATAGTGTCGAGAAAAATCTCCTACATCGGCCAAACTTTTATGCATATTAATACGAAAATTATTAGTAATTGTTTCACGTCCTGCTCGTCTTCTTGAATGTTTAGAATTTGATCCAGAAGAATTTTATCGTTATTTAGAAATGGCCGAAGGTGAAGCAAAATCAATTAGTCAAACAATGAAAACATCAATACCTCAATATATAATAAGTAAACTTGGTTTGAATCAAGATCCATTATCCGATATACCATTATCACCTACAGTTGATAAAGATTTATTTTTTAATGATAAATCAATTGATAAAGAATTAGAAGATGTTGATGAAACAAAAGAGCTTGATCAAAATCAACAACAACCACGAAGAAAATCGGACTATGAAATTGCTGTTGAACAACAATCAGCATCAAAACCACCATCCGAAGATGATTTTGAAATTATTAAATTAATTAGTAATGGTGCTTATGGTGCAGTATATTTAGTTCGTCATACTGAAACAAGACAACGTTTTGCAATGAAAAAGATTAGTAAACATAATCTGATTATGCGAAATCAAGTGGAACAAGTATTTGCTGAACGTGATATAATGAGTTTTACTGACAATCCGTTTGTTGTAAGCATGTTTTGTAGTTTTGAAACAAAAAAATATCTTTGTATGGTAATGGAATATGTTGAAGGTGGTGATTGTGCAACATTACTTAAAAATATTGGTCCATTTCCATTGGATTTAGCTCGTCTATATTTTGCCGAAACGGTATTAGCTGTGGAATATTTACATATATTCGGTATTGTTCATCGTGATTTAAAGCCCGATAATCTTTTGATCACTGCTTTAGGACATATCAAATTGACTGATTTTGGCCTTTCCAAAATGGGTCTTATGAATTTAGCAACATCATTGTCCGAAGGTTATTATGATCGTGAATCACAACAATTTACCGATAAACAAGTATTCGGTACACCGGAATATCTTGCACCGGAAGTTATTCTTCGTCAAGGTTATGCTAAAACTGTTGATTGGTGGTCGCTTGGTGTTATACTTTATGAATTTCTTATTGGTTGTGTACCGTTCTTTGGTGAAACACCTGAAGAATTATTTGCTCATGTAATTAATGACAGTATTGAATGGCCCGATGAAGAAGATTGGCCATTAACCGATGAATCAAAAGATATTATACAAAGATTATTGGAACATGATCCATTTGATCGTTTAGGTGCCGGGGGTGCACAAGAAGTTAAATGTCATCCATTTTTTGATGAAATTGATTGGGATTCATTGTTAAGACAGAAAGCTGAATTTGTTCCACAATTAGAAAGTGAAGATGATACTAGTTATTTTGATACACGTTTAGATCGTTATAATCATGAAATTGATGATTCGGATGATCATGATACTGATGATAGTTCATTATTCGGATCATTTTCATCATGTTCACCAAGATATCATCGTGTTTATAGCCGAGTGGATATTCATAAAGAAAATTCAGGTGATTCTTCGGATGGTGGTTGTGGTGTTGTTGTTTCATCCTTATTACGATCATCTAATTCATCATCATCATTAAAAGATGTAAACATCACTAGTCATACAACACCTACTACTGCTTATTCGGAAAATTCTCTTGCTCCATTAACTTTGGCATCGACAACGATAATCAATACAAACATCACCACAACCTCCACCATTACTACTACTTCATCATCATCATCATCATCATCATCGACAATTCAAGTTACTAGGCCAGAATTATTGATCTCACGTTCATTATCGGTTACCGAAGATCGTTTGATTACATTAAAAGCTCCATCATTACAATCATCAACCATTACAAGCAATACAACAAATTCAAATAATAACATTAGTCAAACAACAACAACTCATTCATCAAAAGACAACATTGGTTGTGGTATTACTTCTGTTGTTGATCCAATACTCAAAATTCCTAATGCTCATAGTACACCGAAAGTATCATCATCATCAGATAAAAGCAATAATATTCAAAATTATAAAACAACAACAACAACAACGGAAAACAATTCATTTACAAGAACTATTTCGAAAGAATCAACTTCATCATCATCATCACCAACATTAACATCACCATCTGGTTCAGCTGATAATCAAACAATAATTAAATCAACAACAACAACAAATTTACCGAAATTACCACCAAAAACATTGAATCAATTTATGTTACCAAAATTTTCATTCAGTGTTGATTCTGATAATGATAATGATTTTAGAAAAACTGATGATCATTCTACTAATAATAATTCGGATCTTGTTGAAACATTATATAATAATCAACCATCAACAAATAGATCATTTTCTGATTCACCACCATTTGCAATATCATCATCCGCATCATCATCATCGAATAATGGTACAAAATTTTTTGTACAATTATCACCAACAACAGCTGCAAAACAATTACCATCATCTAATCATTCATCGCGGCCATCATCAGCACGTTCTGTGATTAAATCAGCTTCAGCATCTGGTCTATCATTGATTATACCGGCTGATGATCATCATCAAAAAACTATGAGTATTTCATCTGGTGGTTCGAATAACAGTTCACGTGATGCATCACCTAATCGTGAACTTAATTCATCATTATCGCTTAAACCGCCTATCATTCTACGAAAAGGTCCGGGCGGTTTTGGTTTTCAATTGAAAGCCATTCGTGTTTATCATGGTGAAACCGATATTTATACTGTTCATCATCTAGTACAATCAGTTCATAATAATAGTCCTGCTTTTGAAGCCGGTCTTCGTCCGGGTGATCTAATCACGCACATTAATGGAGAACAAATTCAAGGTCTTCTTCATCATCAGGTATGATCAATTATTTTGTTTGTTTTTTTTTTGGTTCTCTATTTACTATTTGTGTCATTTTGGAATCTAGGTGTTGAAATTAATGTTTTCGGGTGGCGATGTGATCAATATTCGAACAACTCCTTTAGAAAATACAACTATCAAAAGTGGTGGCCGTCGTCGTAATCCAAGTACGAGTAGAATGGCAAAAAGACCACCACAAATGTCACAGATAAACAAATTACATCGTAATGTTAAAGCCACTATTAAACGTAGTGATTCGGATAAACGAAAACGATCGAGCTTGTTACGTCGACTTAGTTCAAAACGGGCCAGTGCCGATATTCATCAATTAATGGCTCAAAGTGGACAACATTCATTATCTACACCACCGACATCACCATTATCACAATCAGGCAAAGTATTACAGGTCAACAGTCCTTCAACGTTGACTCCTAGTCGAAGTTTTCAATCATTTCCTAAAGGTGGTGATTCTACGACCAATCCTATTCCTGGTTCAAGCAAAAATACATTAACTGTTGTTGGACAACGATCATTGAATGAACATCGTTTGACACAAAGTATGCATTCAGATTCCTTAAATTTGGCCGGTAATTCATCAGTCGATTCATCACCATCGAATTCGGTGCCAAATTCACCTGCCCTATCATCCATAGCATCATCATCATCACGACCATCAAGCTTGGATGGTCTTAAATATAAATTGAAACCATTTCGTTCGCCTCGTCGTAAATCCTGTGGTCATATACCATTGTCACCATTAGCTCGATCAAGTGGTGGTGGTGGTGGTGGTTCTCCTGTTCAACCTGCTACTGGTCATCTATTAGCATCATCAACTTCTCCAACTTCTCGATCACCATCACCATTGGCATTTCCGAATGTACAATCATCATCGAAAAAAATTTATCGATTAATGCCATTAGCACATTCAACTACTATCGATTGTAATAGCCAAAATCAACAACGTAATCCAATACAAACAAGACCAAAATCCGTATCAATGGATCAATCAATGGTTAATTATTCAAAACTTTTATTGGGTTTATCCGGTGAACAGCCACCATCAAATAATCTTCATTTACAAACAACAACCACCATATCAAATGATAATAATGATAATGAATCAAATTCACCATCAAGAATAATTGTATTATCTAAATCAAAACGTGAAAATTTAATACATTCTTCTTCAATAGCCGATCATCCAATTATAAAAGTAGAATCGATTAGCAATAAACAACAATCAACTACTGATTATCGATCATCATCACCATTATCTGATAATAAAATCAAAGATGATGATGATAATAATTCAAAATATAATCGAAATGAACATAATGATGAGGAAAATAAATTAATACGATTATTGAATCGAAATATTAATCAAATAACATCACAATCATCAACAACATCATCATCAACAACAACAACATCAGATTCAACCAAATTTGCAATATCTCGTGGTGGTAATAAACAATTTAAACAACAAAAACATGTCCAACAAAATGATGATGATGATGGTGATGATGAAGTTGATTGATTGAATCTTCGATTGATCAGTTTATATATATTTTTTTCTTGATTATGAATTCTTTTAATCTGTTTGTTTATTTGTTTGATTGATCTTGTTTTCATCATGATGTGTGTGTATCTTTTATCCAATTTTATCCATGTGTTTGTTTTTTTGTTTTCTTCACATTCTTTGAAAAAAATTAACCATTTTTTATTGAAAAAACCCTGATGATAATTGGTGTGATGATATTATATATTTATATAGGATTTTCCTGAATTTTAATGTCTTAATTGAAATTTTTTTTTTAAATTTAATTAAACACAAAACTAAATGAAAATCTTGACATCCTCATGTGACATTCTTTTTTGAAAATGGATTCCATTACACACACTCACATTGTTTGCTTTTCCGCCGGAATGCTTATGGAAAAATTTTTTTAACCCAAAAATCCTTTTCGACTGAAATTAAAAGAAACACTTTCTCCAACATCACCAACCAACCAACCATCCACTACCAATGCTCTGCTGTTGTTTTTTTTTCTTATCTTTTATTTTTCCCAAATATTTCCTTTTTATTATTATTAATTATATACAAATTATTTAATGTTTGTGAATTTTGTTTTCATTCTTTTTCTCTCTCTCCACCACACACGAATTTTTCTTTGTTTTTATTTCCAAAATTTCAATAAATAAAAAAAATTTTTGATCCAAAAAACAAAAATTCGAATAGAGTTGATTTTCGATCATTTCGAATGTTCACAATCGATTATCGATATAGTAATTTTTGTAATTCGTTCATTCAATGATGATCGAATGATTATGATGATGATGGTCACCTTGAATCGATGTAACAAGAGCTAAAAAGATGAGTGAGAAAAAGAAAGATACTGTGAAAGAGAGATTATGATATCATTCGATCGATGGAAAAACGTTGAAATTTAATGTCATACTGGATTTATTATGTGCTGATACTTTTTTTTCATAATCAAAACGAAACAAATGGTGATGATGTTATTGATAAATGTTGTTCGAGAAGAAGAAGAAGAAGAAAATCCTGTTATTGAATATATCGAAATTATCATCAACAAAAAAAAAGACGTCTGCTATATCATTTTCTGCTTCTTCACTGACCTTATCGATATTGAGCAAGTTGAATAATAAGTAAATAAATCCAATCCACAGCAATGTTATGTTGAAGAAAAGAAAAGAAACTTGTCATTATCACCGAAAATTATTATTGTTGTTTTTGTTGCGGTTATTCCGAAAATTTTAGTCACCAAAATGTTGTCCATCTTTCTGCGTTCTGCAATCCGATCAAATATCTGGTTTCGTTCGTCATCATCATCATCGTTGTCATCGACAAAAATTATTTCATCAAGATGTTTATCATTCCGGACAAAATATGAAAATCAATTCCACTCACATTATCACAATAATCGATGGAATCGTTATTCACAATCGATTATAAATTATTCGAATCAAAGTAAGATTTTCCATTTTGAGAGTGATTCACAAACACACTATTTACACCAAAATGAATTGACTGTGTGGGTGTAGTTATAACCGGAACATAAAAATCATTTTATCACTTTTTTTCACAAAAAGTTTTAATTATTACCCAAAAATTGTCATTTGATCGTCTAGATTTTCATTCATTCATTCGTGACCGGAAGAAAAAATAGTGAAAATTAATCCATTTTTAATTGTTTTTTTTTGTTTTACTAAAGTGTCCACTGTAAATGTTATTGTATATGATTCGTTTTTCTTCGAAATTCTTTTGAGGAATTTTCAATTGAATTTTTCTTCTTCTTCTTCTGCTTCTTTCTGATTTGATCTTTCAAAATTTATTTTGGGAGAAATATTGTTTTTCGACAAGAATTATTTTTCAAATCGAAATCAACTATCAAATGATTGGCCATTTTTTTTTGGTTGTTGACACATTTCTAGTGATATGAGTGAGTGAGTGAATGATAAAAAGCATTGAAAAAAATCCAAATTCAATTCTTGAATTCTAATTCTTTGAAATGTGAACAAAAACAATCAATTTCCATTTTTTTGATTAATATGAAAATTTATTCTTCGTTTGTTTTTGTTCCTGTTCATCATAATCATTATTCAGTCTATGTGTGTGTTTCTGGTTCGTTTATCTTCATTCAACAATATTTTTTCCCTTTTTCATTTCTAAAATTCATTTTGAATAATCAATTTTGTAATCGAAAAAAAAATTCCTAAATACAGTGAACAAAATTCTAATTTTAGCATTATCTCTTCTCTTTTTTGTTTCGAATGTTTGGTCACACACACACACACACGCCCTCCCGCCTTAGTGTTTCCCTTGCATTGGCGGGCAGTGGCAACTTCTCCTTAGGACACACACACACACATATCGATACTATCGATTTTCAATGCCAAAAATCGAAATCAAAATCAAAATGTCAAATTGTCATTGTTTTTACATTTTGAATACTTTTTTTTTCCCGAGAGAAATTTTTCATTCAGACGAGAATCAGAAACAAAAAATGAATTGAATAAATTTATATTCTTTATCAAAAATGAATTTCGTGAACTTGAATAATCGAATTCTCTTCCTGTTCTTATTATCTTTTTGTTGTTGGAAACAAAACTAAATAAGCAAATTAAAAAAGGATTTTCGAAAAAAAAATACTGACTGAGAAAGTAAAAAAACAAAAAAATTCAGGTGCATTCAGATTTGTATAAATTCCATTTTCAAATGATTAGATAAAATGTTTGATTGAACAAAACGAAGAAGAAGAAGAAGAAGAATCAAGTTGGCCAATCTAATCAGCCAACAACAAAAAAAAAACTACTTTTAAGAAGCTTTTGATTTTTTTTCTTCATTTTTTCGTTCGTTGAAGATGATAATCATCATCATCATCAAAAGATGATGTCAATTCATTCAAAGTTATTATTATTAATAATTTTGTCATCATCATCTTCTTCTTCTTCTTTTCGATTTCTTTTTGGTTTTAGCTTTGAAAACAACCAGATTTTCTTTCGGCCAAAAGAAAAATCTGTGACACAAGAACGAATTTCGATTACGAATCCCAAAAAAAATATTAGCTTTTCATTCATTCATCCATTTTTATTCATTGAATCGAATAATTTTCGAAGGATTTTTTCTTTCATTTGTTTTGTTTTGTTTTTGTTTGTCGTCGGAAATAAATCAAACATAAAGAATTAGAATTCTTATTCTTTGAATTGATTTTTCTTTTTCTTCGTCGTAGTCGTAGTTTCGAAATCTTGTTTTTTTTTTTTTGGATGGGAAATGAATTTTGTTCCTTGTTTTTTGTTTGCAACTGCAGATATTAATATTAGAAAAAAAACTGCAAATGAATGCAAAGTATTCAACAACAACAACGACAACTAAAAAATGATTATTTTGGATTTTTCTCGTTTGATGGTTGGTTGGTTGGTTGGTTGAAGAGAATCGAGTCAGCAGAAAGAATTTTTTTCACACTTTTTTTCTGCTCAATATTATCATAATAATCATCATTATTATTGTTGTTGTTGTTGTTTGTTTGTTTGTTTATTAAGTTTGTTTGATGCGGATGTTTTTGTTTTTTGTTTTTCCCCCACCAAAAACATTCCTTTTCTCCCTATATGATCAAATATAAAAAATAAATAAATAAAAATGACAAGTGGCACGAACAAACCTAAATAGAAAGAACCAAATAAGGAAGAATTTTGTTTTGTTGTCATATTTTTTTGTTTCCCATAACCATTTTCTTTGGTTATAGCAATATTTTCTTTCTTCTTTTCTTGCATTTTCAATAATAATAATTTATTATTTTGTTGTTGTTGTTGTTGTTTAAATTCAAGTTTGTCATTCGTTGGATCACATTATAAAAACGTATTTTTTTTGGGTAAACAACATCTTTTACAAATGATGGATTCTTCTTAAGAATGCTATAATGACAGACAGACAGACAGAAAGAAAACGACAATAATGTCTCTGTTGGGTTGATATAGAAATCGAATGTTTATCGTGACCATCAAAAAAAAAAAAAAAACATAATGATAATGATGATAAGTTTGAAATTACATTACATTTTAAAAACTATTCATCTTCGATCGATCGATCGATCTATCTTTTTAGTTAAATTGTGATTGTTGTATCTTTTTTTTTTCGAAGATAATAATCAAAACATTTGATATAAATAATGTTGTTCGCCTACTTCTATTCATTTTATGGGTAATAATTTATAATAACGGTACTGAAGAAGTAGTAATAGTAATAGTCGGATATATCCGTCATTATTTATTTATTTTTTCGTTTAAATTTTTAAACATTTTTTCTTTCTTTTTGTTTCTTTTTTCTTTTCGTTTCAAGGATATCTAAGTGGAAATAATCGTATTGTATCATTTAATTTATCGGATATTGGTGAAGGAATATCTGAAGTAGTTATAAAAGAATGGTTTGTCAATATTGGTGATCATGTACAACAATTTGATAATATTTGTGAAGTACAAAGTGATAAAGCATCCGTTACAATTACAAGTCGTTATGATGGACAAATTAAAAAAATTTATTATCAAATTGATGATATGGCTAAAGTTGGTCAACCATTAGTTGATATTTTAATTGATTCGGATGATAATTCAACAGGTAAATTTGATTATTTTTTTAAAATATAAATAAATAAATAATTTATAACTAATTAAAATGATTAATTAATTAATTAATTTTTTATAATTTAATTTACAATTATAGAATCAGAACCAGAAAATCAGAAAATTATTATGATTAATGATGAATCAAATAATAATAATAATTTGGCTACCATTAATAATAATGAAAATAATCATCATCAAGATTATCTTGGTGGTGGTAAATTTATAACAACACCAGCTGTACGTCGTATGGCTATTGAACATAAAGTTGATTTAAACAATGTTATCGGCACGGGTAAAGATGGTCGAATTCTAAAAGAAGATATTCTTACATATTTGGAACAACAACAACAACAACAATCAGCAAAGCCTGCTATAGATGTAAAAGCAGATAACACTACAACAACAACAACAACATCGCAGACAATAAAAAAGGCTGAATCAAAATTGTCAATAAAAAAATCACCAACAACGACTACATCCAACATTCCATTGAATGAACCAGATCGTATAGAACCATTTTCAAGTATAACAAAAGGAATGTTCAAAACAATGACAAAATCATTACAAGTTCCACATTTTGGCCTAAGTGAAGAAATCGATTTATCATTATTGATTAAATTACGTCCTGAAATGAAAAAAATATCTAATGAAAAAAATATACCAATATCATTGATGCCATTTTTTATTAAATCAACATCGTTAGCATTGGAAAAATATCCAATATTAAATTCAACAATAGATATATCAGGTGAAAAAATTATTTATCATCAATCACATAATATTGGTATTGCTATGGATACTAAACAAGGATTATTGGTACCAAATATTAAAAATGTCAATCAAATGACAATATTAGATATTGCCAATGAATTAAATCGTTTACAACAATTAGGACAAAAAGGACAATTAGGTATTAATGATTTGAATGGTGGTACATTTACATTATCTAATATTGGTTCGGTAAGTAGTAGTGGTGATTATTTTCTTATTTAAAACAAACAATAACCATTTCTTTTCTTTTCTTTTTATCGATAACCATAAAAACCAAAAACGAACAAAATAGATTGGCGGTATATTCGGTATACCTGTATTGATGCCAGGTGAAGTTGTAATTGGTGCTATTGGTCGTATACGTAAACTACCACGTTTTATTGATGATGATTCGGATCAAATTAAACGTGCACATATTGTACAGGTATTATGGTCAGCTGATCATCGTATTATTGATGGTGCAACAATGACACGTTTCTGTACATTATGGAAAGAATATTTAGAAAATCCGTTTAGAATATTTTTCTGAAAAAAATATCAAATTTTTTTTTCGTTAAATAATTGAATTTAAAACAATAAAAATCAAAAATGTTTTTCGTATATTCGTATCAGTGTTTATCTTGTCGTAATTGAAAATAACCAGGAAAAATCCACTATCTAAAATTAGGTGCGGTCAATCATTATTAATCGATACTATCGATACTATCGATTAATAAAAATCGTTTTAAGATAATTAGATGATGAAAAAAAAATCCAATCTATTTCAATTTTGATACAATTTTAATTTTCTCAATTGCAATTTATTGCAAATCCCTTGACTGTAATTTTCAAATCGAAAATAAAATTGCATACAAATTGATTACGATTTTTTTCGAAAAAAAAATCAATTTCAATCGCTCACTCGCTCACAATAAATCGATCAATCAATCAATCAATCAACCCTTATTTTTTTTAATGAAATTAATTTCATTTCATTTGATTTTCGAATCGTTTTTT
>NW_020873396.1:59247-75856 GCF_001901225.1 Dermatophagoides pteronyssinus
TCTATCTCTATTCACTACGGGTGAATGACGCATGGTAAAATTTGTTTGCTTTTTTATTTTCGTTTTTCGTTGATTCGGTCTTTTTTTGTTGTTTTGTTTTTTGTTGTTTTGCTTGTAATGTATTTTTGTCGGCAGTTTTGATCAAGACTTGATTGTGATTACACAACCAACCAAAACCGAACCGACCGAACGACCAAAAACCAAAACCGAATGACTATGGTAACACCATACACACACAAAAAAAGTAAAATCATCGATGATGATGTGAAAAACAAAAAAGTTTTTTCTTTTAAAATGAAAATTTTGCCTTTTGGTTGGTTTAGGGTTAATTTAAAATGATGAATATATTTTTTTTACACGGTGCCTTATTTGATCATTGATCTTTCGGTTTAATTTTTGGCTTCGTACAAAGTTTATTTTGCATATTAAAAAAAAACATTTTTTTAGAAAAAAAACCAAACAACCAAACAAACAATGGATACATCAAGATTATCAAATGATTCAAGAAGATATTCACAATCATCATCATCATCAACAACAGCAACATCAGCTATAACCGGTGTTAAAAGTAAATGGATTAAAGCATTTCGTTCATTAAAATTAACAGCAGTTGGTGGTGGTAGTGGTAGTGGTTCAAGGTAAGAAAAATAAACTCCTCTTTTTTTAACCCTCTCCCACCCACCCCCAAAAACTGATAATTATCCTTATCCCTTTTCATCATCATGGTTATAATCAGAGATACTTTCAATGTATGAACAAAAAAAACAGTCGAATGAAATTACCAAATTAAGATGTTAATTATAATTCGATGCATCATCACTGATTATCAGAAAAATAATGACGATGATGATCAGTTAATTAATCAGTTTTTTTTCATTAATTTGTTTTTTTCGAAAAAAAAGTTTTTTCCTTGAAACATTTTATCCGAAAATTCTGATAAACAGATTTTTTTTTTAAAGGAAAAAGATTTCAACAAAGAAGAAAGATTCGCCTAAGCAAATTTGATAATTTTTTTTCGACATTTGATATGAGAAAATTTCCAAAAAAAATTTTTTCCAATCAATTTTCTCTTCTTTCTGGGTTGCAGAATCAGCCACAGAATTATTCATTCAACCATATATTATTTGTTGAATAAAAAAAAATAAGATGCTATTCAAATAATAATGGCTTAATATTGAGAGAGAATTCGGTTCAATCGAAAGTCTATTAAGCGAAAACTGAATGAATGAATTGAATGAATGCAGAATGCAAAAAGAAGGAAGAAAAGAAAAGAAAAAAATTCATAATTCAATGATGGCCACAATAACAGAAAAAAAACAAGGTTGTCGATCATCATTGAAAATATGGATCGATCGATCGATCGATCGATCGTCATTGAATTATTTATCTTTTACGGTTTTCATTCATTCATTCAATTTTCATTATTATTTTTCAACATCCATTGTTAAGTGTAAATAAAGGCCAAAAAGAAAATATTGAAAAATGAAAATGAGTGAAACAAGATTCCATGGCCAAATACCATTATCATCATGATAATGATGATGATGATGATGATAATGGGAATAATTTTCTTTCTTCAAGTTTTTTCGGCTCTTTAGAAATTTGATATTCATTTTGCATTTTAAAGTTTGTTTTGTTGTTGTAAAAGAAGAAAAATATTTATTCAAAAAAAAATGTGTGTGCTTGACATTTGAAATGAAATTTTAAAATTTTAATTTTTTTAAAAATTTTCAATTTTGTTGAAAAATTTTCCCGGAAACATAAATGATTGATTTATTTTTTTTTTGCGGGCAAATTTACCGATACTATTGTCATTCATAATTATTCATTATTCATCATAAATACCTTTTATAGTCAAAATAGGTGTTTGTTTAAGTTGAAATAGAAGGGGAAAAAAATGAAATTTTTACCCATATAGAAAAAAAAATGTAAAGTAAAGTTTCTTTTCGAAAAAGTTTCTGGAATTTGTCAATCATTTTTTTTCGTTTTTTTTGACATATGATATACTCTACTCTCGTAATACGAAATGATGCAGTGCAGCCATTTTCATGTTGATTCAGATTCCATAATGTTGATGGCGATCAGATTGAAATAAGAACCCCAAAACAAAACAAACAATGAATAATGCATTTCGGATTGGAGAAAAGAGAAAATTCTGTTTTAAATAAGAATATGATGATCAATCAATCATTTGATAATCCAGAAAAATGAAACAAACAAACAAAACAAAAAAATGGACAAATTTTGTTTTTGGTTGCTGTTTTTTGTTTTTTGCATTCAATCAATAAATATTGAAATAAAATGTTTTTGTTTTGTTTCTCGAAATGATGATGTTTTAGTTTGGTGTTTTATTCATATATGGAAACATGTTTATTGCATTTATTTGATGGTAATCATTCTATTTTTTTTTTTTGATCATTTCTGGATCGAAATAGATTTGAGTTGCCGGTAGATTTGTTTGATGTGTATTTTTGTTTTCGAGCAAAACAAAACTTGATGCGAAAACAAAAACAAAATGGAAATTTGGAAATCGAAAACCGAAATTGTTTCAAATGTTACAAAAGTTTGGAAAAATAATTTGAAAAAAAAGAAAGGAAATTTTGATGTTTATTGAATCAAATATTTGGTTCAACTTCAATGATGATGATGATGATGATTTTAATGATGTCAATCGAGAGTGTGTGAGTGAAAGTGAAAGATTGACTACTTTTTTTCAATTCATTTCTCGACAAACTATACTAACCAAATCCAATTTTGATAAAGTTGTCAATGTTAATGTCCATCAAAGTTTTTTTGTTTCAATTTTCTTTCAAATTGCAAATTGAAAATGGATGGCTATAGATAACCGAAAAAGTGTGAGAAACATTTACTTATTCGAGAATCACACAATTTTTTTTGAATGAAATCAAAATCAAATTTAAAAAAAAGGAGATTCTGTTTTTGTTTCAATTTTAAATGGGTTGGCAAAAAAAAAAGTTTTCGGAAAATTTTTTTCAGAAAAGTTTCCGGAAAAAAAATTCCAGAAAAATTTTTCGATCAAAAACGCCGGAGAGAGAGAGAGAGAGAGAGAGAGAGCGAAAAATATGGAAATTTGATCCGGAGCAAGTAAAAGTGACAAAAAAAAAAGTTATGGTCATCATAATAATCGATATCGGTGATCATCGATATAGTTTGACCATCATCATCGTCATCATCATCATCATTATTTGCTGTTTGGGTAGCCGCCCAAACAATATACATAGAGTATATTGTTTTCCAACGGGCAAAACAAAACAAAAAACAAAAACAAAAAAATTCAAATTTCGCATTCAAACCAAACCAAAAGAAATGAAAACAAAAACAAGAATAACATTACACAAACACACACAGAGAGAGAGAATGTGAAAGAATATTCTTCGGAAATTCAACACCTGCTTCAGAAATTCACTCCACAAATATTTACCCACACACACACACACACCGAGAAAGAAAGACCGATTTGTAGTCCAGTACAGTGTATTCTTCCAGTAATTTTCTATCAAAAGCAGAAGAAGAAGGGAAAAACGCATACAACATTTTTGATTATATGGATTTTGTTTTTTCTTTCAAAATTTTAATATGGAAAAAATTTCAATCTTTTTTTTCTGGCAGCTTAATATCAAGATAGGGGAAAAAAGCTTAAAATGAAATTTTTCTAAGAAAGAAAATTCTTTTTGAGTGTCTTCTGGGCAACCAACCAACCAACCAGAGAAACATGATAATAATAATGTTCTGTGATTATGTTTTTTTTGTAATCAACATTTGGGTATTTTGATTGTACGTTTGTTTGATTGTAAGATTAGATATTGAAATTGAAAATGAAAAGAATATTCTGTTTGTTGAAAACTGTAAATGACAACAACAGCAACCAAAAAAATTAATATAAACTTCAGAAAGTTGCTGGAAAAAAAAAGATTGCAAAAAGCTGAAAAAAAAGAAAAAGAAATTAATTTTCGACAATAAGAATTTTTCTGTTTCTGTTGTTTGATCTGAACAAACGAACGAAAAAAAAGTGAAAAGATTGCCTTTTTTTTCTAAGTAGGGTTTCTTGTTTCAATGAAAAACAAGAATTGACAAAGAATATTCGGTTATTTTCAATTTCACATTTTCATTATTATGTTTTGTTTATCTCAAGAGAATTAAACATCTTTGTTGTTGTTGTTAATATTCATGATCTTTGGATACCTACCTACCTTTCTTTTTTACTTACCTATTTCCACACAGCAAGTACTTTTGTTGTTGTTGNCACACACACACACACAGAGAGAGAGAGAGAGAGAGAGAGAGAGAGAGAGAGAGAGAGAACGATTTGTAGTCCAGTATTCTTCCAGTAATTTTCTATCAAAAGCAGAAGACGGAGAAGAAGAAAGGAAAAACGCATACAACATTTTTGATTATATGGATTTTTTTTTCTTTCAAAATTTCAATATGGAAAAAATTTCAATCTTTTTCTCTGGCGCCTTAATATCAAGATAGGGGAAAAAAGCTTAAAATGAAATTTTTCTGTTGTTCGTTTGTCAATGGAAGAAAGAAAGAAAATTCTTTCTGAGTGTTAACACATTTTGAGTGTCTTCTGGGCAACCAACCAACCAAAGAAACATGATAATAATGTTCTGTGATTATGTTTTTTTTTGTAATCAACATTTGGTTTTGTACGTTTGTTTGATTGTAAGATTAGATATTGAAATTGAAAATGAAATTGAAAATGAAAGAAGAATATTCTGTTTGTTGAAAACTGTAAATGACAACAACAGCAACCAAAAAATTAATATAAACTTCAGAAAGTTGCTGAAAAAAAAAGAAATTAATTTTCGACAATAAGAATTTTTTCAATTTCTGTTGTTGATCTGAACAAACGAACGAAAAAAAGTGAAAAGATTGCCTTTTTTTCTAAGTAGGTTTCTTTCAAAAGAAACAAAAAAAATTGACAAAGAATATTCGGTTTTTCTTTTTTTCAATTTCACATTTTCATTATTATGTTTTGTTTTGCTGTTTATCTCAAGAGAATTAAACATCTTTGTTGTTGTTTGTTGTTTGTTGTTAATATTCATGATCTTTGGATACCTACCTACCTTTCTTTTTTACTTACCTATTTCCACACAGCAAGTACTTTTGTTGTTGTTGTTGATCCCAAATGTGTTTGATTTCTTCTTTTTCTTTGATTCTGTAGGTAGGTAGGTAGTTTTTTTTATGGATTCTTTCAAGCGTTTTCATGTTTTTTTCGGGGTTAAAAGATTTTTCGATGAAAAAAAATGATGAAAAATAGAATCCTATCAAGTGAAAAAAAAGAAAAAAAATTCGATGAATATCATTTTGCAATCAGAAAAAAAATGGAAAGGAAAGGGTTATGTGCTGTTTAATAGAAATCGTTCATCTCCTGTTGTGCGTGTGTGTTAATTCATTCGTATTTTTGCTTTTTTGCTTTCGCCTGATTATATTTTCCATTTGAAAAATGAGAAAATTCAAGCCTTTTACCAAGTCATCTTTTGATGGATTTTTTTTCTCTCTTTCTTCATCTCCAACCACTTTCAAATTCATTAGATTCTGGGAGAAAAATTCGAAGTGAGAGAGAGAGAGAGAGAGAGAGAGAGAAGAATATAGAATTAATGTTGTTGTTGTTGTTCGTTCGAAAATAAATGGAAACTTTTCATCAATTTTTTTCTTTTCTTTTTCTTTTCGAGTTTCGGTCGATCGATTACATTGAATTCATTTCAATTCATTCAATAAAATTGAATTTGATTTTCTGATTTTTGATTTTATCGATATTATTATTGTAGAATCAATAAAACAATTATTATATGATGATTGAATCAAAGTTTAATCGATTTTTTTTTTCGTTTTAATCAATTCTTTATGGGAAATTTTTCTGGAAATGAAATTTTCTTGTTTCTGAGAAATTTTCTCACATTTTTGTTTCCTACCGGAATTGAACAATTTTTTTTCTCATTAAATTTCATTGTTTTCATCATCATTAAAAAATGATGAAGATGCAACGACGATGACGGCAACAAAATACTGATTGCAGGTGAAAAATTGAACCAAAAGAAATTAGAGAGCAGAACCAGAAAAAAAACATCAATAATATTGATTCTAAATTCATTAAATCATAAGATTTTACCTGGGAAATCTAAATATAACCAAAGGAAACAAAAATAATGAAGGATTTTCTTTCATTTTCATTTTGGTCCAAATATGTTCATTTTGGTGAACAAAAAAGATTTCGTTTCGTTTAATTTGGTTTAGTTTCTTGTTTTGTTTTGCTTTTCTTATGTCTCACAAGTTGTTGCCCGTAAAGTTTATTTTAATTAAGTTAAATTTCCGGTCAAGTTTGCCGTTGAAAAAACTCAACCAAACCAACTAAATGACAAAAAAAAAAAAGAAAAAAAAAGATTTTTGAAATGAAAATGAAAAATGTCACAAACTTTTTTTAAAAGATTTTTTTTTCATAATTATCATCCTTTGACTTTTGGGAGATTCATTGCCATCCACCAACATTCATTAATGTAATTAAATTATGAACCAATTTGAAGCGAAAATTTCATTTTTCGTTCCAGAAAAACGCAAAACAAACGGTATTCAACTAATTTGACAGGTTTCGATCTTTCATTTTTCATTTGGCGATCATATTTCACTTGAAAACCAAAACAAAATTATTATCGATAATTATTAATGATATTCGATATTCATAAAACAAAACAAAACAAAAAAGTCGAAGTTGAAATCAATATCAAATGTTGGGAATATAATACATACATTAATCATGATAATTAATTTTTCGTTTAGATTCCTAATCAATCTAAATTAGATTAAAAGATATATTTTGATTGATTGATTGGGTAATAATTTGCAATAAGTAAATACTCATTGATCAAATTGAAAAAAATCAAATTGAAAATCAAAAAATCCCAAATCAAAAAATCAAAACAAACAAAACATTCGATAACGTCATTTATGAAAAGCAATTCGAATGTTTTTTTGTTTTGTTTTTGTTTTTCCTGCTCAATTCGTTCAACCAGCAAAAAAGAAAGAACATTCGACATTAACTTGTTAACATTTTTTTTTTTGGTTTTCCTGTTTTCCATTCTTAAATTCAAATATAAATAATGATGATTATGGTGATTGTTGTTCGTCGTTCGTTCGTTGTTCGTTGTTTTGGGGGTGAAAAAAAGCAAAACGAATAACGAAATACGAAGAAAATCATCATCATCATTATTTTATTTTTGGTGAAAGAAAATACATTTATCTCTAAATGTAGTTTTTACCATTATCATTATTATTACTTGTATAATAATAATGATCATCATCATCATTCCAATTAGAATAATTGCAAATTTGACCATTTTTTTCTGAATTGTGAATGTTCGGGTCTGGCATGGGTCTGGTCAATGAAGAAGAAGAAGAAGAAAAACCCGGTGGGAAATATCGTACACAATTTTATCAACCATATGGTTTAGGTAATGATAATCAACATTGATCATCTTTGTTTTTCTTCTTCCTATCAAAATAATGACGACGATAATAAATTCATTCAATTCTTTTCCGTAAATGTGTGTTTGGAATGTGTTAATGCAAAATCATCAAAAAAATGTTTGAACGAACGAATGATGATGATTGAGTGAAAAGATATATGCTGTAATAAACGCCATAGGCAACTTGATGCTTGATGATCATTTAACACTTAATTACTTCATCATCATCATCATCTTGATCATGATTTGATTTGAATTACAGAATTTTTTTTAATTACAAATTTTCTTTGTTTTTTCGTTTTTCTCAAAAAAAAAAATAGAAACAATGATCTGGCAAATTTGGAAGCACAACGTGCATATCGTATATCGGTACAATTGGGTGTACATGCATTTCAAGAATATACTTATAAAAAAATTACAGCTTGTGATGTTTGTCGTGAAATATTACGTGGTATGTGTTCATTTTTTGAAATATTTTGTATTTTGTAAACAAAAAAAACATTGATTTGATTCAATTTTTTAACCAAAATCCAAATGAAACAATGAAAAGGCCATTCACGACAAGGACTTAAATGTAAATTATGTAAAATAAATGTACATGGACAATGTCAAGAGAATGCACCAAAATGTCAGGTAAGTTTTTTCATTTTTTTTTCAAAATACTTTTCCGAAAACTTTTTTCTGGAAAATTTCCATGTTTGTTTTACCAGGGAAAAAAAGGGTTTTTTTTCCAATTGAATCAATCTATTTCGGGATGAAAAACAAAATTCTCGATATTCATTTAATTTAGCTCGTTTTTTCATTCATTTTCATTGATTGTTTTTCAAAAGAATATCAAAATCGAACGAGAGATTATCACAATAATGAATTCCAAAGAAAACAAAAGCCAACAACAACAAAAAAAAGCCAACAATGTGCCAAATAATCAATATTATGTAAATCAATAGACAAAAGCAAAACAAAAAAAAAATCCAATAACCAAATCAAACATTCTATTATTTGAATAATATTGTGTAATAATGTTTACGCGCAAACAAACGAAATTACCTCTATATTTTTATTTGTTGTTGAAAATATTTTTTTATGGCTTCCATATTCAAATCAATTCAAATTTATTGCATTCAATTTAGCTATTTTTTTGTTTGTTTCGCCATAAAAAGAAAGGATTTTGAATTTTTTTGTTTAGTTTTTTTTCCAAAGGATTTTTTCGATATATTTTTTCTCGAAAAAAATCCAAATTTTGCAAAGTTTACATTTGCAAAATAACGAAAAAACAGCAAAACGAAAACAGACAATATGAATGAATGAATGAATAATATTTATAAAAGTAATAATTATATATAATGAATAATTAAATTATAGTCATTATTTTTTTTTTATTAAAAGTATTAATAAGATTAAAATTTTGATTAATTAAATTAATTATAATGAAAAATTTCCATTAAAATTTTTTCTTTTGGTTATTATCACTCAACTGTCCTATCATTTATGAATGATCCAAGGTTTCAGGAAAGTCAGAATGAAATAAATAAATATTTTAACAAATAAGTCAAACTCGAATAAAGAAATGAAAATGAAAAACTTAATTATATTTTATATAAAATGAAAAGGAAAAAGAAAAAGTCATTGACATTTTTAACGAAAATCTAATTTTCTAGCAACGACAACATTTCCAGCAAAAATTGTATACTGCCATTCTTATAATTCCGGAAATTTATTCTACGGTTTTTTTTATTTCGGAAATTATACGGGTGAACGGAATGTTTTTGTTGTCGTTGTTGTTGACAATCCCTTTTCATACCCGCACTTGATGTTTACATTTAAAATTCTTTTTTAGGCCTATATGGAACGGATGTCCAGTTCAGTTCATTATGTTCATATACACAATATGGATGTTTTATTTGTTTATTTTATTTTATTTTTTGTGTTGATTTGATTTAAAAGTGTGAAAAAAAATTTCCCTCGGAAAATGATGACGTTTGTTTGTTTGATAATTTCAACAGATCAGATTAGTTTAGTTATGATGAAAAAAATGTTTGCTTTCCTGCAATGCATTTTTTTAAATAATTTTTTTTTTGACTGTCCAGAAATTTAATGCCAAAATTTTTCTTTGTTGTCTATCCAATGCAATCGAAATATCATGGCATTAACTTTCCGAACGATTTTGTAATATTGAAAAAAAAGATTATTTTTTTCGTTGTTTGTTTTCTCGAACAACAAAATCCAAAATTGAAAAACAACCACGGATAGAATATTTAATCAAACAATAGGTAATCAATACTTTATTTATGGTTTTACGATGATGATGATTAGGAAAGAGGATTCCAGATCGATATAATCGATTATCATCATCTGATTATATTATTGCGTGAAGTTTTGTTAGTTTTATTCGAATATCGATTCAATTTTCTTTTTGTCTTTCTCGGTTGTTATTCGATACGATTATTTGTTGAAAACAAAACAAAACTTTGATAACAAATAACAAAATGGAAAACAGAATTTTTTGTTTGGATTCCATCAAAAAAAATTGAGCTTTTGAATTTTTTTTCCCAGGAAATATTATTTGTCGAAAACACAGGCAATCAAGAAAGAGAGAGAGAGAGAGAGAGAGAAACGATTTCAAAATTCTTAATCAAATATTGATCAGGTATTGTTATTGTGTGTTGTGTTTGCCTTTCTGATCTTCCCTTGCGATCATATTTTTCCACTGTTTTTCTCAAGTAAATCTTTCTGCGAAAAATTCAATTCTCTCTTTTTTTTCAATTAAGATTTCTTTGAAACAAATAAAAATTTTTTTGATTTTGTTCATTTTCTTTTGTTTTTGCTGCTTGTTTTGTTTTTCTTCTTCTTAAATATTTGTTGTTTTCTTTTAATTGGAACGTTTTTTGTTGTTGTTGTTGTTGTTGTTGTTGGTATTTCTAATCCAAATGTCATTTGCCTACTTACAACAATCACTGATCATTAGCCAAAAGATTTTTTTAAAAAAAGTTTTATTGAATTTAAACAAATTCAAGGTTTTTCCCTTAAGTTTCTCATCACATGATTCACATATGAGAATTGAATCGTTTTGTTTTGTTTCAAAATTCACCCGTTTTTGTTTTAAAAAAACAAACAAAAAACATTGAATCCTTGCAAAAGAACTTGTTTGCTTTGTTCTTTATCATCATCATCATTTTTTTGGCTTTCCAAATGAATTAGTAGCAAAGAAGAAGAAAAAAAGTTTCAAAAGAAAAAGTTTTACACACAAAAAAAAACAAATTATTCCCTGGTTAAATACAGGTAAAGGTAAATATTATGTTTGAAAGGGTTTGTATATAAATATTTTTGCCAAACCATATGCTGCACCGTAAAAAAAAGTTTCTTCTTTCGGCAAACAAGAAAACATTTTTCTTTCTATGAATTTTGATAATGATGATATCCGATGAATAATTATTTTATCAATGAATTTTAATTTTCTTTCGTTTCTGTTTTTCTATTTTAGCCTAAACCACGTTTATTACGTAAACAAAAATCAGCATCCGAATTGGAAACCAAAATTACTATACCACAAATTGATGATGAAAGTAAGTTTCTTATTTTTTTTGTTTCATTCTTAAAATTGAAATTTTTTGAATTTCTTGAAACTTTTTCACACTTGGCACTGATGATAATCCAGATTTTCTGATGGTCAGTCTGGTTCATATTTTGTTGTTTTTCTGTGCGAGTGTGTGTGTTTGACAACATTGAAAGTTTTTTTTTCTTTCCATCAACACTGACAACAAAAATTCCCGAAAACACATTCAACATTTGTTCGTTTTGTTTTGTTTGTTTGACATTTATTTCATTTATAAAAGAAATTCAACAGAATTCAATGAAGAAAAAGAAAATTCAAACACACACACAATTTTTTTGTTTTGTTTAATCTGTCAAAAAAAAAATCTAGACAATTTCGACCCATGTGACAAAACAGAAAAAAAATTCCATTTTTTTTGGAATTTTGAAGAATCCCCGGAATCCATAACATTTTGAAAATCATTATTATAATGATTTCTCTCTCTTCAGTGATAAAATAAGGTGGATTTTTTTGCACTCAGAATGATCTGTAAACACTGTTGTTGTTTTTTCCCCATCAAATACACGGTAGCCCTGAAAAACCATTAAAAATAATTATTATGATAACCAGTTATTACAGATACTGGTTTGTTGTTGCTGTAAATATTCTATTTTCCGATAAGGGCGTTTTGTTTTTTTGATATTTTCATAAACAATGTTATCATAACAATGTAGTTGTTTTTTTTGAAATTCCAAAGTTCATCATATTTTCATTTTTTCCATTTTTAAAAAGAAAAAACCATAACAGTTTTCTGTTGATCCGATGAACTAGAAACGAAACTTTTATGAATCTTTTTTCCATGTTTTTTTTTGCTTTGTTTTGATTCGGACATCACACACACACACATAGAGCAAAGCAAAATTTCCCTTAAAATGTAGATTGTTTTTTTGTTGTTTGGATATTTGAATAAAATATTAAAAAAGAATATTCCAGCTACCAGCTATCATGTTGCCTACCTACCATGTCGACTAAGCTAATAAAAAAATAAAGAATCTAAATAGGAAAAAAATGTCTTTCTCTCTCCCAGCGAAAAAACAACAACATTATATTCTGATTCACTGGTATAACCATTATTTCGTGTTTGGTCATAATATTATTATTATTGTTTTTTTCATTATCGTTATGTGTTAATGAATTTAACGATCACCAAAAAAAAACCTATGATGGTGGTTCATTCATTCATTAATCAAGTTGAAATAATGTGACATTTTTTTTGGTTCATTTCATGTTTTCCGTGTCAGTGTGTGAGAAAACCAAACCAAAAGAAAATTAAAGATTATTATGGTTTCTGGTTAGTTAAAAAGTAAATATACAAACAAACAAAACACCGACTGAGAATTCTTTGGTTATTCGTGTTTGTTTGTTTGACCATATATCTTTCTTTTGCACATCACCCTCCTCTTGATTTATTCTTGTTTGTTTGTTTTTGGTCGGTTGGTTGGTTGTTTTGGTTACAACAAAGAATATTCTTCTTTGTTGTTGTTGTGTCTACACAGAATTAATCAATTTTTCCTTTGTTTTTTCTCCTTTCTCCCTTTTCTCTTCTGGTTCCAAATTCCAATTACATTTTTAATAGAATATCAAAATTATGATCCTGTTTATCAATCATTACGTGCTGCTGCTGATGCACGTAAATGTGCACAATTAGTTACTGAACATTATTCAAATTATAACAGTAGTAGTGGTAGTAATCAACAATCAATTAATCATCATAATTATCATCATCATTCATCAACATCGAATATTAATAATCCAAATTCTGGCAGTAGTAGTGGTGGTGGTGGTGGTAATCATAATAAACATTATCATTATCAACATCAACATAATAATAATAATAATCAAGATTCTGGATCTGGTAGTGGTAGTTCGGGTTCAATTTCAATTAAACAAAATTATAATAATAATGGTGGTAATCGACAACAAACACATCAACAGCAGCAAGGTAGTAATGATAGTCTTCAAACAGGTAGCCAAACAAATTTAATACATGGTCAGCAACCGCATCGTCAAGATTTATCTTGTCAACAACAACAACCATCATCATTATCAATAAAAATGACACATCGTAATTCAGATTCAGAATTTCATCAATCAACAATTGAATATCATCAACAACAATATGGTTCAATGATGATTAAACAACAACAATCAGATTTACAACGTTATCAACAACAACAACAACAACATTATAATAATATTAGTGGTACATCATCAATAAATAATTCAAATGAACAATCACCAATGTTAACAAATCGTACATTACCAAGTATTGCCTATTTTAATACAAATGGTGGAAATAGTAATTTAATTAATAAACCATTGTCCATTGTTCATCAACAACAACAACAACAACATCCATCATTATTAATGATACAACAACAACAACAGCAAGCATATTCAGCACCACATAGTCCACAGAAAAAAAAATTAACATTACGTATGAAAAGTTTAAGTTTAGATAGTCCAGAATCGGCTGAAACATTAAAAGAAAAACAACGAAATTTTTCAACACCACCAATACCACCAACATTACAATTACCACCGCCTATTAATCATCATCCACATCATCATTCACATCATTATCATCAACAACAACAACAACTTTTACGTCGTGATATGATAATCAATATAGCCGATCCATTAACACAACAACAATCAAACTTATCATCACAGCCATCTACAGCAACAACAACAACAACAACATCATCAATAACATCGACAACATCATCATCAACAACAACAGCAGCAACATTACCACCAACAGTTGGTCTTGTTGGTCAATCACCAACACCACCACGTTATGATTCAAATGAATTGATTAATCATTATTCAACATTTAAATGTATGTTAATTATCTAAAACAACAGCAAAACCAGATCTAAATAAATTATCTAGATAAAGTAATCGAATAGAGGAAAAAAACGAGTAAAAGTTTGAAATTTATGATGAATAATTTAGTATTGGTAAATTGCGAAACCAAATTTTTTTCAACAAAAAGAAAAACCTCTGGTTCTCATTTTTCCGATATTTAACCCCATATCGATCATTCATTCATATATCTTATGATAAATGGCGAAAAATATCAAATAGTTTTTTTTATCGGTTTTAACTTGATCCCGTTTTTTTTTGCTGAAAAAAATAAATAAATTAGTGATGATGATGATTGATCACGAAAAGAATTTTTAATGAACATTTTCAAATATAGGCCCAGGCTAAATGTACTAAATTTTGATCAAGCAAAACAAAAAAAGGTGTAATCTTGTTTTTTTTTCTCGGTTAGTTCGTTAGTTCGTTAGTTAGTTATCAACAAAAATGTACAGAATATTCTATTAATATATTCTGTACATTTTGTCATCATCATCTGGGCAGATTCCATCATCAAAAATAATAACGATAATCTTTTTTTAGATTTTTTTTTGTTAACCCCAGAACCAAACCATTACGCGTTAAATTTTTTTTACTTTTATTTCGCATTCATTCATTCATTTGATGATAAACTTTTTTTTTCTCTATCATCTTTGGACAACACACTATCTATTTCATTATGAATAGTTTATCTTTATAAATTATTGATTATAATCTTGTTGTTGTTGTTATTATTTTCTATTTTTATATATCAAAAATAATGATAAAAACTTCATCATCATAATTATTTTCGGTTTTTTTTGGACAAATTTGAAAATCTTTTTCAACCCAAACCAAAAAACTACTGTCATTTCATTTTGAATTTGGATGTCGTCCTGTTCGGATCATCATCGTGGATTTAATTTACTTTGTTTTGGTTTTGGTTGTTGAAAATTTCTGAAATTTATCGATACTATCGATTACTATCAGCAGCAGCGGCAGTAGTACCATCAGCAACAACCGCATCAACAACATCATCCATCCAGCCGCAATCGCAGCAGCCACCACCACCACCTCCTACATCTAATCAACAACAGCCGCAGCCGCAAACAATATCGCAACCATCATCACTTCCTATATCATTAAAACAACAATCACAAACACAACCATCATCAACCGTATCAACACCACCATCATCAAATCAATATTGTCAAATGACAAAACGTTTTAAATTAGGAATACATGGTCGTATGCGTTCATTTGAACGTGATGATCAAATATTTATACAGGATTTACAATGTTCACCATGTCCATCACCGGTAAATATTAATATATTTTCATTCGTTGTTTTTCTAACCATTTCCTAATCATTATCATTCTGTTTTTTTTCATTCAAAAACATAGAAACCACAACGTTTATTACCAACCAATATATTTGTTGTATTATATAATTTTCGTAGCCGACAAATTGATGAGCTTAATCTAAGGTAAAATTAGATCACAAAAAAAAGTTTAATGATTTTCAATGACGTTTAAATTAATGCAAATTATTATTATTATTATTGCATATTATTAGAGCTGGATATATGGTAACTGTTGTCGATACAACCGACCCGGAATGGTGGCAAGGAAAATGTATGGGAAAAGTTGGTTTTTTCCCATCAAAATATGTAACGAAATTATTTCCTGGTGAACGTCCATTACAAGTAATACATACTGTTCAATTGACTGATGGTGAATTTGCAATTAAATTACTTCGTGAACAGGTTTGTTCTATTACTGAATAAAAAAAAACTTTTTAATTATTCTCATCATTATTATATTTTGATCAAATTCAAATTAGCCCAAAAAAAACATTTTTGAATAATAATTTTTTCATTTTCACAAAAATCTTTAGATTGTCATTCAAGTATCGGATGAAATGAGTGGTATTATTATGGTACGTACTGGCCAAAATGATAAAATTGTACCATGTCCATCGAAATATCTTCAAGAGATAACATTTTGAACGAGAATGAGATTAAACCAAACACCAACCAAAAAACTAAAAAAACACAAACATCATCTATAGAAATCTTTATCATCATCATCATCATCATCTTCAGCCATTTTGTGAGCTTATTCAATGGAAAAAAAACTTATTTACTTCATACAACAACTACCACTAATCGATAATTATAATGAATTCAAAACAAACAAACACAAAACACACGAACACAGATCTATTTTTATCTACTTTTTAAATTACAAAATAGGCTAAAATTGTTGAAAAGAATACCAAAGAAAAATTATTTATTTTATTTTATCTGTCAAATACATACACCAATATATATTTTTTCTGGACAAAAATCAATGCTAACACTAATTGATCAATCAATCAATCAAAAAAACAAAGTAATGAACGACTTTTATTTTTATTGTGGAAATTTGGTAATGAACGAAATAATCGATTGTTATTATTTCCTGAAATGATATGTTCTTTTTTGTTTTGTTTTGTTTTGTTTGATGTTTATTGATTGTTGAATTTTGTTTTTTTTCTCGTTTCGTTTTGTTTTGTTTTTTGTTTTCTATGGATTCATTTTATCAATTTTGATGATTAAATCATAATTTTTTTCTGCTTCTTCTTGCCCAAATAATAATATTATTCACACGACAATTAAATTTGTTCGGGTTTTATTTCGATTCT
>NW_020873397.1:9894-48641 GCF_001901225.1 Dermatophagoides pteronyssinus
AAATACATCATCATCATCTGGCTTTATTCAAACTCTTTAGAGTGTATGTGTTAAATTCTTAATGGAAAGTCAATTTATTATCATCATCATTATCATCTTATGCTTCAATCTAATTCAAACTCCTATAATTGTAACTAATAGCTTTATTTTTACAAATGGACAATCATCATCATTTTTGGTTCCTTTTTTTTTTTGGATCACTTATAGTGTATTAATTACAAATGATAATTGGATTCTATAGAAACTTTTACAAAACCAATTTTGATGATGGAAAAAAATTGAGTTATAAGAGGAAGAATGAATGAATGATGATGAAAGAAGAAAGAAATTATCATCCAGAGAAAATATATGTGTGTGTTTGGGAATCAATGAATAAATTATTGATATTATTTTTTTTCCTGGAAAAAAATTTTCTTTCATTTTTCCTTTTCATTTCATTTCTTTCATTTCATTTGCGTTTGTTTTCGGTTTTCTTCTTCTACTTCTTCACTGAAAAAAATACCTAAACGATAAACTTCATTTCAATGCAAATCACGTTTACGTTCAAATAGTGTTGATTATCATTAAATCAAATTAGCAGTTTTTTATTATTGAAATATTCTTTTTTTATTATTTGTAACTTTTTTTACAAACCTTTTGAAAATATTAAAATATATAATGTTATTGAATTGAATAAAAAACCAANGATTATAATAAACATATTTAAATAACCATAACAATAATATTTTAATTGTAATACCCATTCAGGATGTTCAATATCCATTATTCAATCGATCAATCAATCAATCAAACAAACACAAATACACAGACAACACAAACAGGGAAGAAAATTCAGTTATTTTTTCAAAAAAAATGAAAAAGAAGCACCAAGGTTAACGTTGATCAAAGAAAGATTTCATTTTTTTGAAAATGAGCAGCAAAACTTTGTTTTTTGTCTTTGACATAACTCAATTAATTACAAATTTGATAAAAGGTTGTGTGCAAATAATTTTTTTTAATATTTACTTTTTTTTCGCTTAATGATCCATATATAATTATGCTCAATATGACGATTATGGATGGATAATCTCCTCGGATAATATGTTTTTTTCTTTTTAAATTTTCCATTACACTGTGTGTGTGTGTGTTTGTATTTGTATTTATAATAATCTATTTGGCGTCATTATTATTTTTCTTTTTCATTCTATTTGTTCACCTACCTACGTTACTCTTTTATTTATATATTAGGCTTAATAAATTTATGGACATCATTATTATTATTATTACAGAAAAAAAAATGGTAATGATAAAATATGTGATTAATAATATGTGATTGGGCTTTTTTTTGAGGCCAAAAAAAACTATAGTAAAGCAAAACGAGAATATAACGAGTTTTGCTTAGTTAGTTAGTTACTATGTGATTTTTATTTTTTTTGGATCATCAGTATTATTCGATTATGAATATTTTTTTTTTGTAATGATTTTTTTATTATTTATTAGCCTACTAGACTAATGAAAGCAAAGAAAAATCTACAAATTATAATTTATATTTTGTAAAACTAAAACGAAAAGAGATGGTCATTATTATTAAAAGAAAAGGAGAAATTGGCGCATCCTTGATTTGCTTGCTTGCTTTTGTTTGTTTGTTTGTAAAAAAAATGATTACAATTTTTTTTTTCTTCCAAATGTAGTAACACCATGATGATGATGATAAATGATGATGATCATTACCATTATTATTATTATGATTATTATGATGATTATGAGAGAAGAAGAAGTAGAAATAGAAAAACATTTATTCAGTCAAGTCAAGTTGGTTCAGTGTCTCTGATCATCATCATATCATTTACTCCAAAATGACATCTCTCTCCTTTTTTTCTCTAGACTACCAAAAGCTGAAATGAAAAATTCTTTCAATAATGATAATGGTTATCCGAATTTAGAATTCCCGGGTTTTTCAAGCTCAATTTGTTTTTGTTTTTGTTTTTTTTTAGGATAGAATATCATAGCCAAAGAACATTTGAAACAACAACAACAATCGAAATGAAAATAGTCAATAAACGATAAGATTTATGATAATGATGATGATGATCATCATCATCATCAAGATGATGATGATGTGACCAGGGAATTGAACAAACAAACAGCAAAAAGGTAAAAAATTTGATTTGTTTTTTTGTTTGTTTTCGGTGGAAATACGAAAAACAACTACAGTTATTTTCATCATCATCATCATCATCATTATCATCAAAAAAAAAATGATTTCGTTTTTTTAAGAAAGAAAAGGGGAGAAAGATTCCACAGAAAAACGACAATTTTCTTTCAAGTTTTTCTTTTCGTAGAAAAGAATCAAGAATTTTTTGTTTTTTTGTTTTTTTTTGTCAAAATTTTCTTTTATCAAATAAGATGCTTAAGAAGAAAAAATAACAACAACAGAAAAACATTCAGCAAAAACATTCACCAGCAAAAAAAAAAATGTTTTGCTGGTTTTGATGATTTATTTGCTGTGCGTGTCTGTACTGTTTTCGGTGTGTGTGTGTGCACGTCCCAAGAGAAAATATATTCTTTGTTTTTGGTTTTTCTTTTACAAAATGAAATTTTAAACTTTTTACGATTCTGTCATAATTATATTCAATGATGATGATGATGATGACGATGACAATGAACGCACACATGGAAAACAAACGGAAAAACTTTTTTTTTGTAACATCAAACTGAAAATGAAATCGAAAAATGATAAAAAACATCCACTGCAAAAAAAGAGAGAGAGAGAGAGAGAGAATGATTGGTGTGGTTATTGTCAAAGCATTTTTACAAACCAAACATCATGTAGAAAATATTCAGTTGAAAATAGGAAAAAAAAGTACAGCATCCATTCGATCAATTTTTTTTGTTGTTGTTGTTTCTGTTGATATAATTTGAAAACTTTTTTTTGGTATCTTTTTTAATGGTATAGTTTTCTTCTTTCAATTCTCTCTCTTTCTCTCTGCCACCAAAATTCTTCAAACAAACACATTTCTCGATCAAAATGAAATAATTGGAAATGAAAAAATTTGTTGTTGTTTTGTTGTTTCAAATAACAATTTTTGCTCGGTTTTTTTTCTGTCCAATTAATTAATATTATTTTACCACAAAATAATGATGTTTGATGTGTGGTCAAATTCTTTCATTCTCTCTCTCCTTCTCTTCTTGGATATGAATTTGTCCCGGAAAACTTCAAAAAAAAAAACAATATTTGATTGAGGATTTTGCCATTATTTTATTCTAACCAGATTCTATTGAATGTCAAAAGTGAAGGAAAAAAAACAAAAACAAAACAAAACGAATTCCAATGACAAAATGTTATGTCATTTCATTTCATTTCTCTCTTTGCGCTTTCTCTGGCTTACATCAAATAAATCAAACACCAATGGATTAGGGGGGATGAAAACAAAACAAAACAAAAAATATATTTGCCTCCATCACGGAAGTTTGTTGAATCGAAAAAATGAAATGAAAAAAAAATCAACAATCATGAATCATGATTTCAATGGAATTTTTTATTGTCAATTTCGTTTTTCATTTTTTGTTTTGGACTTTATTTCATTTCCGAATGAATTTTTTCTTCATTCACTTCAATTCTGTGTGTTGCGTGTGGGTTTCAAAATTTTTTCCTCTACACAAAACTTGTGGTCGGTTGTTTGTTTTTCGCTGGAAAAACAAATCCAAATAAACTTGAAACATTGAAGAAAAAACGCACCAACCAAAAAAAAAAACCAGAAAAACCAACAACAACAAAAAAAAAACCAGAAAAAACACCAAAGCGAAGATCAAAACGTTTCAAATTTCACGAGATGAAAAACCAAACTCTTATTTATCTCACAATATTTTTTTAATCAGTTATTAGCATCCATAATTTGAAAAATGTGTTTTTTCTTTCTTGTTGTTGTTATCGCTGCAACTGTTGTTAAAATAGTCAATCATATTTGGAAAAAAAGCAAGCAAGCAAGCAAAAACAGAAAAATCAATTTTTCTGTATGAAAAAAGAAAGAATCAAATTTCATAATATTTCCATATCCATAGATAAGAATTATTTTTTTTTTGCTACTTTTGCATCTTTATCATAGTCAATCGGAAGTTTATTCTCTACAACGGATGTTTATTCTGGTGAAAAGAGATTCATTTTTTTTTCACAATTCACATTTTTACATTCATTCATTCAGAATTTTCTGTTTTGTTTACTTCAATAATGATTATCTGATTTCAACAAACAATATTTCAATATTTTAATGATGATATGGTTGTTTGTTTTGCTTATTTGCTTATTATTCTTTGCCGCACACACTCTTATTACCAAGATCTTTTTTTTCAATGGAAAATGATATTTTTCCGATCAACATTTTCATATTTGTACAATAATAGTCCATGAACAATTGATGATGATGGAAAGAAAATTCAAAATTTTTTCGAATGAAATTTTGCAACGAAATAAACCTCCTACTGATGTACATCATCATATATGTGAATATTGATCAAAAAAAAAACGAAGAACTGGAATGAATTATTTGGGTGATGATTTTTTTATGTTTGAAAATTACGAGAAAATTTTCATCAGAATTCAATCATTAATTTGTACCGATACATTTATTCATTGTGTGTGTGTCGGGTGTCTCGGTGTCTGTTTGTAATTTATAAAAATAGAATCGCAAAGTTGTAAAAGAAATTTTTTTTTTTACACTTATTTTTCTAAAAATAGAAACAAAGTAAAAAAAAAAAAAAAAAAAAAAATTTTACCTTTATAATGTTATTGTATTACCCAATAAACCTAATATACAGATTATATTGGATAAAATACCATAGGAATAATATTTGATTATTTCCAACATTTTTTCTTTCTTTCTTTCGCTGTGTTTGCTGTTGCTATTTGATTTTTTTGAATTGATTGATTTTCTTTCAAACTTCCACCAAAAAAAAAAGAAAAAGCAAATCGAACGATTGACAATGAATGAACGAAAACAATGGCTAAACGAAAAGCATTTTCTTCAAAATCACTTAAAGTTTTTTTTTTTCGTTTCTGGCAATGTTAATATGCACTTTAATTCTTGATGACGATAATGATGTTTGATGATGATGACCAATATGAGATTTATATAATTGTTTGTTTGTTTGTTTTTGGTTGATAAATCTTAAAATAACCTTTTTTTTCCCATTTAGATTTTTGTTTCATTTGAAAAGCTCTTTTCGATTTTTTGTTTTTCCCAATGATGATGATGATGATAATCACCAATTTAATTATAAAAATTTTTTGCCGACAAACAAAACAAATCGAAAAATCAAAATCAAAACAAACAAACAAACGAAAAAAAAATCAATAAGGTTTTTGTTGTGAATGATTTTCGTGAATGAATGATTTTCACATTATAATCTCACTTTGAAACACACACACACAGCAAACAATATGGCTAGATTATTATACTTTTCATCATCAAAATAATAATAATTTTTAATTGGAAATTTTACTTTTTCTTCTTCTTTCACTTTCTACCCAATTTGGATGCGGATTAATTTTTTTTTTTTTGCTTATAAATTTCACAATATATATTTGACATTGAGCATATGAAATAAAGACGAAGGAAAAATGACGAAAATGATGAAAACAAAGAAGTGAAGAAGAGATAAAAAGAGTGGTTGTTGTTAATAATAATAAAGGATGATGATTTTGGTTGATGATAATTGCATCAGGAAATCGATCAGATGAATTACCGGTTTTTCTTTTTCTTTCTCCAGATTCAGCTTACTTAATCGATCATCGATTTGTGAATAAAATAAAAACAATACGAAATTGTTTATCGTCGTTTGTTTGTTTTTGTTTTTGTTCTTGGTTTAAAGCAAACAAATTAATTTTGCTGTTCAATGATCATGTTTCATTTGAATTACTGACTGACTGTCAAATGATGATGTTATAATGAAAATTACAAAATTCAGAAAATACCGAAATTCGATCGTTATTTTTGAGGAAAATTTTCTTCTTCGGTAAAAAAAATTACAAAGAATTTAAAGTTTTGAATACAACAACCGGATTGATATTGAAAACAACAACGAGAAACAACATTTTATACTACGATGACAACTGGCCAAATCATTGAACTAAAATAACCAAACCAAAAAAGAAAAAGTTGAAAACTTAGCATCATCATTGAATAACCAGAAGAAGAAGAAGAAAAAGAAAAACCGAACCGAGTCTGCGTTGATTTTTTTTTCTGTCTTCTATTATTTGAAAATTCTGTTCATTCTGAATATAATAATACCCGAAACACAAGTACGACCATGCAAGTGAAAAAGAAGCGAAAATTCAAAATTGCGCATTGAATATGTGGATTCGATAATATTATGAAAATATATTTTCATATTGAGAAAATTAAACCATCATTATTTATCCAAAAAACATCCAGCTTTTTATATAATTTGATCAAACAACAAGCAATTTTCTTCTTCCATTGAAATCATCATCAACAACAACAACAGCGAAGTCCATTTGCTCTTATCCTCTGGTCATCATCAATAACTTGATGAGATGACAGCAAAGAAACACAGAGAGAGAGAGAGAGAGAAATTATCAATAAAACATAAATATTACCAATATATAGCCTTACTAATTATTGATGATTATGATTTTTTTTTGTTTTTCTTTCTATGTTCTTATTTTTCTTTGGTTTTTCTTTTGTTTTGTTTTCCTTTGAAAATTAAAATCTGAATAAGAACAAGAAAACAGTAACAACATAATATGATAATGGCGCCATTGAATAAAAGGCATAAAAGTAAACAAAACAAAACAAAACAAAACAAAATAATCTTGTTCAGGTTGAATCTTTTTCAGGTTGAATAAATGAATGGATTTTTTTTCTGTTTTTCTGTTTGTTTGTTTTGGTTCTGTTTAGTTTAGTTTAGTTTCGTTACGTTTGGTTATCCAATATCAACATATCATCATCAACAACAACAACAACGTCATCATATTTTTTTTCTAATTATCGTTTGGCAAATTCAGAAACTTTCATTTTCATCGAATCGAAAAAGAAATGAAGAATTGATGAATCGGATGAATAAACCTCATCATTGGTTTTTCTCTCTGTGTGTGTATGTCTCTCTTATTTACCGGATTGATAATTTTTCTTCTTTTTTTTTTGGCCTAACCAAATATATCGGATAATCATCGAATAATAACATTCGAATCGTTATTATTGAAACTCCAAAAAAGAAAAAGGAAAGAAGAAAAATATCAATTCAAATGCTGATCAGCGTTCTTCAACCATATTGAATAACTGAATGAATGCTTTCGTCTACTTTTATTTACATTGTTATAAAGCAGTCATGCAAAAAAAAAAATGGGAAAAAAATAGGAAAAATTCTTTTGAACATAAGAAAGTCCATAGAAAAGAAAAAAAATTCATTTTGTGCATCTATTTTTTCTTCCATGGAAAAACATTCAAAATTAACTTCTTTTTTGTTGTTGTTGCAGGTATTTAAATTTCTTCAGGAAGCATGTTAAAAGAAAAAAAAGGTGCCCAAGATTATTTTGAATTTCATTATGGAAAAAAAAAATTTTTATTCTGAATTTTATAATGAATATATTTAGCAAAAGAGGAGAAGAGAGAGAGAGAGAGAGAGAGGGATGGAGTGTGCTAAAATGAAATGAAAGAAAAGAGTTAATTAGAATAAAAAACATTTTCAAAAAAATTTCATTGTTTAAGTTCATTGTCATCATTATCATTATTGATTGTTTTTGTTTGTTTGTTTGTTGTTGTTAAATGGTTAATAACAACAAACAAACAACAACAACAACAATGACAATGTTTGATTTTTGATTTAACACATAAATGCTCGAGTGGGGTATATTTTTACCCCAGATTATACAAAAAAAAAATTTTCTAAGTTCGAAATCGCTTAATGTTAAATCAATGGTGGGGTGAAAAAAAATACCCCACGCGAGCACTGTTGGCATTAGGATTTGATACGCGAGCAATGATGTGTTAAATTTATTCAATCAAATTCGTATCATCATCATTGATTGATTATATGTGATCTATCTGATGTATGTTTCTTTGTTCTGCAAGTTTTCTTTCGCATGTCAACAAATGGACCAAAAAAAAAAGAAAAGAAAATAATCGATTAAAATCCGATTAAATCAAACAAGGACGATTTATTTACCGATTTATTTGTATTCAAACAACAACAACAAAACGAAACGAAACAAAGTAAATGCGTTTTGTTTTGATTATGTACTGTTTAATTAGTGGTGCCTAACCTGGTAAATTGGAAACAAAACAAAAGAAAAACAAAATTAGATTCTGTGTCTATGGAGATTTCAAGTATGCAAGTTGAATATTTTCTTTTTTTTTCACATTCGAACAATTTGAAACAATCAACATTTTGGTTGTTCGGAAAATTCGAAAAAAAGAAAAAGAAAAATCAGCTGGCGTTCGAGAATTGATCAAACAAACAAACAAAAAACTTTGTTAAAATTTGAAAAAAGAAAACTTTTTTTTTATCCTAAAATTTTCATCATTAGTAAAAATGTCCAAACAATTTGATGATGAACGTGGCCAGCGATCTGAAGCTTCATTTCAAACAAATAAAATGATGATGATGAACAAAACAAATTCAACTTTAAATGATTCGACATACGAATCATCGTCATCCATTAGAGAATCTTCTTCTCTTCATCATGATGACGATGGTATGGAAAACGAAGAAGAAAAAGAAGAAGATCAAGAAATATCAATGTCAAACAATAATGATGATGATGATCGACAGAATTTGACATGGAATGAAAAAATGGTGTATGGAAAAACTTTAAGAAAAAGCAAACATTGAGAAAATATTCTTGAAAAAAAGTTTCTAACTTTGTTCTAATCATCTTCGTTTTCTTCTCTTTTTTCCCCCTTCCCCCTTCCATTAGGATACTATTACAGAATTTTAGCCAAGAGCAATTTAGCCGTTATGAAATGTGTAGACGTTCAAAATTTTCAAAATCTATTATAAAAAAATTAATACGTTCAATAACAAATGTAACTATCAATGATCGTACTGCAATTGCATTAGCAGGTATTGCTAAAGTTTATGTTGGACAATTAATTGAAACAGGTAAATTGAAAACAATCAATCGATAAAAGTAGTTAAATGAATGAATGATTTTTTTTTAATTCGAAAATTATGTCCCCCCCCAAAAAAAANAAAAAAGGGTTTTTATGGGTTATTTTTAATTTTTTTTTTTTTTTTTTTTTTTTTTGTGGAAATAATGAGAAAAAATTCATCTTTCATGACTGTCATTCATATGAATTTATTTATTTATTTTTTCATAATTATTCCATGATAATTAAGTGTTAAAAAAAACCAAACCAAACAAAATTTGCTGTATGTGATGCATGTGACGTATTCTACACACGTTAGTCGATATGAATAATTTTTTATTCAAATTTTTTTTTTTTTTTGAACAACAGCAGTTGAACAAACTGCTTCTGCATTACTTTTTTTTTTGTTCAATACAATTTTTTGTTTTTTGTTTTCGCAATGTTTTATTGTCATTTAAATCAATATATATTCAATATGATTATTAGGCGTGTATTATGTAACACACGCATACAGCAGCAGCAGCAGCAGCAGATAGCAGAGATGACATGCATCCAATTTTTTTGACAAAAAAAGGAAGAAGAAAGTTATCATAGTCAATGTGCTGATGAGAGAGCAGACCAGGACCAGAAAAGAAAATTTTTGATTGAAAAAAAGCTATGAATTTTTTTTTTCTTTCAAAAAATGTTTTAAAACCATCGATAACGAAATAACAAAAAATTTTATCAATCTTGCTTGGCTGTATATTTAATTATAATATATTCACCCTAAAGGATGAAACTATGTGAAAAAAGATGATGTTCTAACTTGTCTTGTCTTTTTTTGTTTCGTGATCCAATTTGAAAGTTTTTTTTTCTTTTCTTTCCATTTTGTTTGACAAAAATTTTTTCCATATCTTTTTTTTTCTTTTCTTTTTCGAGAATGATTTAAAATTCAATCAAATCAACGAAATAATGATGAGTTTTGTACATTTGAAACAAAAAAAATCCTGATAAAATTCTGTTTTGCTGCTGCTGCTGTTTCTGTTGTCCGGAAATCATTTTTTTTCTTTCCTCCTCCTTTATTATTATTCTATCCATTTACAGAGAAGAAAAATTGTGAAATATTTTTTGTTTTTGTTTTCCATTGAATGGTTATTATTTTATTTTCATTGATTCGATCAATTTGCCGCTCGAAAATTCTTTGATTCCAGTAGTAGTTGTTGTTTGTTGTTTTTGTTTTTGCTTGTTTGATTGATGTCAAATTGTTTACAACGATCAAATTCAACAACAACAACAACAAAAAGAAAAAAAAACCTTTTAGTTTTGTTTCCGATGAAATGTCGAGAATAATATGCACCATGGCAAGAAACAAAAACAAAAAATATGGCAAATTAATTGCAAAATGAATGAATCCAAAAAATATGATTAGTTCGGATGAAGGAAAGAAAAAAAGAAACAAAAAAATTTTCAATTAATTTATTTACAAATTACATTCGTCGTTTATATTTCAATAACTTGAATCGTTATAAAATGAAGAATTTTGTTTCATTATTCAGATTAGTCGGATACGAAATTTTAACTAATCTTTTTTACTTCTTTTTCAAAGGAAAAATGAATGAATGTTGCTAAATCATTCATAATGAAACGGTTATATAGCGACAAATTGAGTAAAACAGAGAATTCAGGAAAATTGGCAAAATTATTTATTTCCATTGAAAATACAAAATTATTTATGTGTGTAATGTGTGTGTGTTTGTAATCTGTTTATTTATATATAATAAATAAATCTATTATAAAAGATGTTATCAAAATAAATAATCTATATATTTTACATATTTGTATTTTTTTAGTTAAAATAATTATTATGAACAAAAAAAAAACAATGTCCTATTTATAGTGAATATATATTGGGTGATTTGAAAAATGATGATTCAGAAATGTGAAAAAGTCATCCATATCAATAAGATCAAAATGATGTTTCGTTTACGTTTTCGTTTTCGTTTCTTTTACGTTTTCGTTTCACTTATTTTTTTTTTTTGCACATTTGACTTTGAATTCAACACAAATCAATGATGTTTCACAACAGTAAACAGAAAATAAACCAAGAATCATATTGCATTTATCTTCTTCATGATAATGATGATGATAATAGAGCTGCCTCCAAAAAAAAATCTATTTGTCAGTTATTTTTTTCCATGAGAAAAAATAACTGACATATGTAGCAACAAACAAACAAAAAACATTATACATAATTGTATGAAAAAAAAAGAAAATCAAGTAAATATTTAAAAAAAAATGAAAGCAAAATCAATCTTGTTGCCCATCTGGCTTATTATCACAAATGAATTTGGGTATATATTTTTCTTCTTTGCTGTCATATAAACACATTAGCTATCATTTCCATTTGGCACAATGAAAAGAGAAGAAGAAGATTTTATCAAGCTAATTCATTTAACTTGACTTCAATTATTTTTTTTGCTCCATTAAATACCAGATTCAGCCATTGCTTCATCGTCTGTGACAAAATGAAAAAAAAAATGTAATTGAAAATAATGATATTATTATTATTATTATTGATGTTGTAAATGTTGAAAATCTGGCATTCTACTATTACTTACCTTCATATCCAGCATTTTCATGCATTTCGATTAATTCTTCTTTTCCTTCCAATACACTCATCAAACATTCATGAATACAGATATATTGTTGCTGTTATTGAAAAAAAAAATATAATTAAACAATCGTTTTTAGAGTTTATACACGCACACAAACAAATTATCAAACATACCTCATTTTGAACCATCCATACACGTTCTTTACGCATTTCATGTACAATACCAAATATATCGACCGTATCATATTTTTTAATGTGTTGAAGAATTCGATCCAATGCAATAAATGTACCAGATCTTCCAACACCTGCCGAACAATGTACAACTATTGGTTTATTATTGTCGGTAGTTATTCGTTCACGAAATGATCGTACAAATTTAACTAATGTATTTGGTGGTTCTGGTACACCAAAATCCGGCCATGTTGTAAAATGAAAATGTCTAACAATACGATATTGATCACCCTATGTATATCGAAACAAATATAAAAATTTCAAGCAAAAAATTTCAAATTAAATAAAAGCTTACCCTCATCACTTTAAATTCAGAAATTGTCCAATCTTGATATTGAGTTTCATTTAGAATGGTAACTTGTATATTACCATAGAATACTGGCTGTGTATCATATGGCCAATAACGATCACATTTTTCTCTACCTTTTTCAATACATCTTGTAAGCATTACAATTGCACGAGAATTTTGTTCCCAAACCATACGCCAAAAATCATCACGAGTTGAATGTAATGGACCTTGTGTGACAATAAATTCTCTTGGTGAATTATGTCCAGGTATATAATTAGCATTAATATAATCAGATCCTTCTTCATCATCAGTGGGCAATAATTTAACCCGAGAATGATCATAAGGTAAAATGTTTGTAAAACGATTTTTCGGACGATTAACAGGCAAATCAGCTGCATTACATGGTCGATCACGGCCAACATGTTTTAATAATTCAAATTCTTCACTAAAACGAAAATCTGAATCGGCTGACATTAATCGAAAATGATCGGAAAAATCTTTAAATTTGATTGGTCGATTAGTAATGATTTCGCCTTCAACAATCGACAAATTATCACCAACAGTACTTCCCGTTACGGTGCCCATTACATTGACACCACCAAGTCCTGTACCATCTTTTAACATTATTGGCATACCATTTGGTCCGATTGTAGACATGTGATGATGTTGATGTTGATGTATAAATTTACCACCATCTTTAAATGGACCTAATCGATTACGACGTAAATAGACGACCAATAGTATCAATAGAATAAGGAATATAAATGGAGCCAATATTGATAGGTAAAGTGCTGTATGATCTGGATCAGTAGACATTGCATATGAATATACGGTATCAGTAAATTTTTCACCTGTTGTAAATGCTCGTATTTTAATTTTGTATGTAGAACCCGGTTTCAATGGCCCGTTACAGTATTTAGGTGAACCACCTCGAATCGAAGTTGAATGTCGTAAATGTTGTTTAATATCACATTGTTCAGCACCAATAACAAAATCTTCGATTTGTGAATTATTAAATGGATAAAATGGATCGGTTGTTTGATAAGGTGGCCATACACCATAATCTTGTATATCGAACCATGATGGTAAATCTAATACATTAGAATTGACTGTATCATCTTCGGCAACGATAATTGCATATGATTGTATTGAACCATACATATTGGAGAAATAATTTTTTCGAAATCTAATTCGTATTGTTCTTGTAGTATGTCCTACTTCAGTAGGAAAAACAGTATCAGCCGGTGGTGGTGCCGACCAAACGGGCATCGTTTCTTCCCATACAGCTTTATGGCCAGGTCCAACTTTAGTATGAGCTTGTATTTGAAATACATATGTTTTTCCGGGTAATAGATTATAGATAGTACCTTGGGTTTCATATGGTTCAAATAATTGATGTTTAGTTATTGTTGCAATTGTTGATTTAATCCAATAGACAATTTTATAACCAGTTAGAATACCATTCATTTCGGATTGTGGTAATGACCATTGTAATGTTATTTCATTTGGTTTAACATCGACTGATTGAAAATAGGATACTTTTCCTGGTACTGATTCAAGTGTTAAAAATGTTTGAGATACAGGCGTTGAACGTAACATTGTCGATGTACCATATCCTGATAATGTAGTCACAATAAATGTATAATTATTATGTGGTTTTAGATTTCTATATTCAATCTTTTCGATTAATGTAACGTTGACTACAAGTGTTTTTTCATGTGGATCAAAATATTGTACTTCGTAACCATCTTTATCACCATAAGGTACATCCCAACTTAATGTCATTTCTGAATCAGTGATTGATAAACCATTAATATTTCGGATCGGTTCCGGATAAAGTCGTGCTTGACGTTGAATAGGTACGGATAATGTTTGACCACTTATCGTCCAAATGGAAAGATTATATAAACGACCAGGAATTAGATTATCAAACAAAACAAAACGATTTGTATCATTCCATTGTTTTTCTTGTGATGGTATTGTTGTGCCAGATAATTGAAAACGATAACGATCAAAAATCACGTTTCTTAATGGTGTAGGTGTATATTTAATGCCCAATGTTTTTGTTTCATGTTCACCAACAATTACATTGATGACTGAATCGATAACCGGAACTTTAAAAGAAAAAAATTGAAAAAAAATCTTTTTGAAACAAAAATTCACTTACTTGTTCGTACTTGTACACCGATTCCTTCGGAACGAAGTTTAAAACTTATTACATAAAAACGAAATGAATATTCTTCACCTGGTTTTAGATCCTGAATGAATACTGTGATCAAATCACCTGGTCTTGTACCATTATAATAATTAATACGTCTTGATTCTTGTAGTTTAGGTTGATTAACTGGATTATAAATTATGCTAAAATAATCAATAACACCTTCTGGTGCTAACCATTGAAAAGTGATATTATGTGAATCGATTGTCGTTTTTATGCTAGCAATCGAATTTGGAAACATAGTTTGTTCTAATTCACGTATATCTGGACTTTCAGCACGATTCGAAACGGATGAAACACGTACAGTGTACATTTCACCGGCAACTAAATTTTTAATCTCCATTGATGTTGTATTGACAATGCCTAAATCTCGCCAAACAGTTTGTCTGGTTGGACGATATCGAGCAATATAATGATCGACTAATGAATCAGTAGGTGCAGACCACGATAACATCATCGATGAATTTGAATGTTGAGCTACGTGCAATGTTTCAGGTGGACGAGGAAATATTGTCTGAAAATATGAATGTGGATCACTAATCAATCCATGGCTAATAGCATAGACAGATATTTCATAAATGGCACCAGGATAAAGATCTTCAAGTACGGCCCAATTTGATCGTACAATACGTTCTTTTTTCTCTTTTGTATCGTTTCGTATCCAAATTATTTTGTAAGAATCTTGTTTACTTGTTACATCCCATTTCCAACTAATGTTCAATGTACGACCAGAAATAGGTTCAAGTACACCAATTACTGGTGATGCTGGTTTGGTTGGTTGTGATATTACCACATAATCTGAATATACATTATTTGATATAGCTGCAACTGAAATTGAATAATTACGACCGGCTAATAAATTGGATAAATGTACATAAGTATCTTTAGTAACTTCAATGGCAGCATCCGAATTGAATGCATCCAATTCATGATAGGTAATTATGAACGAATCCTGACGAGAATGATTATCAGGACGCCAAGAAAGATGAATTCCCGAATATTTATCCGGATCAGATTTTAAATCCAGTACAGGTAATGGTCGTGTTGTTATATTGGTTGCAATAGCCGATGAAATCACATTACCAGATACTGTCTTAACGGTAACTTCATAGGTTTCACCTGGCTGTAATCCTTCGTCCGAAAAACGAACAATTCGAGGATCATCTTTGAATACCATTTTAGGTGATACATTTTTTAAGCCGATCGATATTTGATAACGATCAAATTCACATTCGCCAACAGGTGGATCCCAAATAACATCAAATGAAGATGATGTTACAGTAGCACGATTGAATGAAAGATTGGACGGTGATAATGGAACTGTACGATATTGAGCTTCTGTTGGATCGGAAATTTGATTTCGACTAACGGTTTGTACTGTTATGTTGTAGATTCGTCCAGGTATTAAACCATCAAAAGATGTTTGTACCGGACCAGGTGGATCGGATTCTTTTTTCACAAACAGTATCGATTGATGAGCATCTTGTGGAAATATCGATACTTTGTATTGATCAAATATACCGGAAGGATATGGTGGTTGCCAAAGAACTAACAAAGTAGTTTCATTACGAAACCAAACAATAAAACGACCGGGTGTATTCGGTTTAGTTGTAAACGTAACCGATTCATTGCGAGATTGACGTCCGTTTGATATGACAGATACGGAAATTTCATAAGTACCACCGGCAGTAAGATTACGTATGGATAAAGGTAAACGATCATTTATGGATACATCCAATTGATAAGGACGAAAATCATGTTCAGCCATTGGTTCTTTTGGTACTACAGTTACTTTATAACCATCAATATTAGAATCGGTCATTATATCGGATGTTTTCCATTCTAATTCAATTTGTTTACCACTTAATACTTGTACTTGTAAATCATCAACAGGTGGAACTATAGTAACAGAATAATAATAATAATAAAATTAACATTGATATTTCAGATATAACGTGCTATTAAATTACATACCAAAATTAGCATCAGCCATATTGATTATAAAATAAAAAGTTATCAAAAAAATTACAAAAAATAGTTGCCTTAATTGATTGAAAGAATGACTAGATTGATAATGACATTTATAATAATCATTCTTATCAATTATCATTTTTGATTGATTTTGTATCGATAAATCGATACGAATCATTTGTTTCCGCCTTTTATGTCGATGAAAACAAAATTGTTGTTGTTCATGTTGTTGTATATCACCGGAACTATTCAAATATACACATTTTGATTTACAGTTATTTTTCCTAAAAAATTGACTCGAAATAGCTGCCATGATTGTTTTTTTTTTGTTTGAAATACAAAAAATTTAATCAGGCATTCGAAAATAAATGGCACACACTGAAAATCGATGTGAAAAAAAAAGGTAAAGCTGCAGATTGGATTTTATCAATGATGAAGGTGATGATTATGGTACATCATCAAAAGGTATTTTCATTACATTTTTTCATAACTTTGTATGGTGCTGATGATGTCATTGTCCATTTTTTTTTTGTCACACGCAAACAAACTCTTCATCATTGTTACTCATCTCATTTGTCCACTTTTAACAATCATCATCACTATAGGTAAAAATAATGACGTTTAGTTCATTCTGGTGAAAATCAAAATAGCCTAACGTTGATTTTGTTTGTGTGTTGACATGAACAACAACCTGTTGTTGTTGTTGTTGCTATTATTATTGTTGTTGCTGGCCAAACATCAGTATCAACAATTGTTTAAACATTTCATAAAATTATTATGTGTGTGAAATTCGAGTTTTTCGTATTCAACTTTAATGAACGTTGGGTAAATTTGATCAATTTTCACAATCAATTTATCAAAAACAAAAAACAATGCAAAAAAAACAAAAACAATCAAAATAGAATCAACAGGTTGATGGGAAACAAAACGGAACAAGAAAAATGATTGTTTAAAATGAAAATTGTTGTTGTTCGTTTTCAGGATGAGACAATTTGATTTTTCTCCCAAATCCAAATCCTTGGATCATTTTCAAGACGTCATCGTTGTCAAAAGAAGAAAAAAAGAGCTTGTTGATCACCATGAAATCTTTAAGAAGCTCACCTTCATATTCGATGTTTGGATAGTGGTCATTTCTCTTTCACAAATCTTTTCTTTTCTCTCTGTATTCGAAAAGCAGTGGCATTTGACATTTGTATCCTCGAAAAAAAAATATATTCTTTATGTTGTAGTAGCAAACAAAACTGAAAAGGAAAAACAGGATTCAGGTCAATTAAAATCCTCGAAAAATTATTGACCTCATCAATGGTAGTGGTAGTTTGATTGAATGAAAAAAAGAAAGAATAAGAGGTTGCATGCATGCTTTTTTTGTCGATAAAAATTAAGAAAGAAAGAAAAAAGAAAAAACGGAAACCTGTCATCCGACCATGTTTTATCATTAAAATGTTTCAAAGATCCAGAAAAAGAGAGAGAAAATTTTTTTAAAGAAAAATTTTTTTCAAAAAAAAAGTTGAAACATCAAATCTTCAATTGTGGAACAATGTTTGTGTAAGGGAAATTTTGTGGTAGTGGTAAAATTTTCCGAACGGAACTAATTTCTTCCGTTTCAAATATTGGAATTCGGATTCGATGAAAAACAAAAAAAATGATTCGAATTGAAATTGGCAATTCAATTTTGTAAGTCATTTCTCTCCAGTTTTTTCAAAAAAAAATCTTGTAATTCCACTTTCATTTTAAAATAGGTATGTGATAATAACAAAATGCCAATCTCTGTGTATCATTTTTGTAATTTTTATCATTTTTGTTTGTGATTTGCGATTTTTCGGGTTGAAAACAAAACGGAAAACTTATGCAACCAACAACAAGAAAAACGGATCGATATCGACAATTTACGGTCGGTCGGTCCATCTATCGGTAATAATGGTAACATTTTGTTCGATTTTCAAAATCTAATAGGATTGCCAAGAACCCGTTAATATTAATCAAAAATCTGTAAATAATTATTTTTGTGTAAAAAACAAAATTACCGACTATAAAATCTATTACAATAACCGATTCCACTAAAAAAAACAGCTACTCGAATTAGAACAAGTTGAAATATTACAAACAAACAAACAAAAAAAGTGAAAAAGAAAAGAGAATGATGGTCACGATCCATAGTTAAACAGCTTTATTTGGCATCCATTTCTGTTTGATTGAAAAAAAATCATAATGCTGATGACCTTGATTTCATTTTATGAATGACTCATTTTTTATTTCATTTTTTCATCAGGATAGACGCGGAGGGGGAACATATCAAAATGGCTATAAATGAAAATTCCATTTACTTCTTTATTATTATCATCAAAAAGAATGAATGACCTAATGACCTCAATGATAATAATAATGAATATCATTATCAATATCGAAGTAACATCGATTTATAAAATACCTATTTCAACATCATGACTTTTTCTCAAGAATTTCTCTGTACTAATTTTCGTAATTGATTGATTGATTGATCGATTAACATTTTTGGAATGGCTGGGGGATGTGAAATGTTACAATCAACAAAAATGGGAAAAAAATACTGGATTCAATCGATCCAACAACAACAAAAAAAATCGAGTTGATTACATATTTGGATTGAGAAATTGAAAATATATATTTTTTTTCAAGTCATTATTATTATCAACAACAAAAACTGTGATTGGTTTTTTATAGCAAAAAAAAAAAAAAAAAAAAAAAAAAAAAAAAAAAAAAAAAAAAAGAGCAAAAAAAAAAAAATTAAAAAAAAAAACTATTTTTGGGGGAAATTTTTTAAAAAAAAAAAAAAAAAAAAAAAAAAAAACAACAACAACAAGAGCGACAAATCAGTTCAATCAGTTGAAACATATCGAGGAAAATAACTAATTTTTGTTCGTTGTTTGTTTTGAATTGCCAAAAAAAACATGAAGATGATGACATTGAAGATTGGATTCATCAATGTAAGTTTGTGATTGATTTGGTTTTTTTTTGATCATTTTGAAAATTATTCTTCAGGTATTACCATTTTCATGGTTGGAACTTGATTCGACTACATCACAATATACAGTAACCGGTGGATTTGAATCACGAATGTGGCAACTTGCAAGTGAATATTTTAATTTTACAATCGAATGGAAACGTCGAGTGGATCGTCAATTTGGTGCTCAACTTGAAAATGGATCTTGGTCCGGTATGATAGCCGAAATAATCGATAATCAAATTGATTTAGCTGTAGGTGGTTTGATGACAACTTCCAAACGTTTAGATGTAGTGGATTTTCTTTATCCACATGGACGAGATAAGTTTACATTCATCTATTCACCTATTTCACATAGCGGAAGCCCAATTAATCTTCTAATACGACCATTTCATCATAATGTTTACATTGCTATTTTATTGTGTGTAATTCTTTTCTGGTTGTTCAGTTTAATCGAAAAGAATTGGCTACGTTCATCACGACAACAAAATGTTAAACATAATCTTCTGTGGATTAATCTTCATTTGCTTGTAAGACAACCATATCAAAGAATGTCATCAACTAGTACATCCATTCGTATTGCTTGCATTTTTTGGACATTTTCAAGTCTAGTATTAGCAAATTTTTATCTTGGTACACTTTGTTCAATATTAACACTGCCTGAAATTGATGAAGTTGATACAATTGATAAATTTGTTGATGCTTGTATTTCTGGTCGTTTAATTCCGATGGCCATAGATAATACAAGTATTGTCGAATTTTTTCGGGTATGTTTCTTCAACAACAACAACAATGATCGTTACAATTGAATAACATAATTTTCTTTTCTTTTTTTTCCGTAAATAGAATTCTCAAGATAGTAAATTGCTCACAATTTGGTCATTCATCGTATTGGTACCGAATAGTTCTGTTCCATTAAATCTAATAGTTTCAGCACATCGTCCTTATTCATCATTGATTGCACCACGTGAAGCGATGTTATTTCATCAAAAAATAAAAGGCGAAGATAAAATCTTTGTACCGCCTGATGAACAATCAACACTTTTTCCATCATTTGTGGCCACACCGATTCGAAAAGGTTTTCAAAACAAAAAATTGTTTGAAAAATTGTAAGTTAAACAATTATATCCAATCAATTTTTTTTTAAAAGAATTTTCTTATCAATTCATCTATTCAAGTATATCTCGTTTGATTACTACAGGATTAATTCTTCGTTGGCAAATGCTCGATTCTATTAAATATAAATTCAAAATTGATGTTAACGCAAAAGTTTCACCAGAAACAATTGAAGAATATGAAAGTGAAGTTATTAATTTTATAGATTTTACATTAGAAAATTTAAAAAGTATTTTCTATCTATATTTGATCATGATCTTGATTTCATTGCTCACATTCATTATCGAAATATTCAAACATTTTCTTATTTTTAAAAATTCCTTTTCAATATTGTTTTTCAACCACCCGATGAGAATTTCTCATTCATCTAAAAAGTAATTATTATTTTTTTTCATTTGTATCGATCCTGTGATTTTTTTTTTCGCCAAACCTTTTTCAAGTGGTTAAAGTTGTTTTTCTATATGTATATTGTACACCGGAAACTTTGTAATAAATTGGAAAGAAACAAATTTGTATCACATATGGTCTGCTTGCTGCAGTAAAAAATAATCATTTTCAATGTTGTTTATGATGATTATTTTTAAGGCAAGAAAAATTTTCTCATTGTGATCGATTTTCAATCGGTTTATTCGATCGATTAATATTCGAAATATGCTGATATATTTTTTTTCTATTTCAATGTGTCATTTATAATGAGAAAGTCGATTAACGCGTTCGCTACCAGCGACGCATATATGCGTCGATTATTTGCTGTAGTTCTATGGGTTTTTCGAAATCTCCGGTAGCGAACGCGTTAAAACACCGATTATAAAATATGAAATTCGATCTGCATAATCAAACCATATCTATTGGATTTTTAAATGTAAGTCATATAAGTATTTTTGATTTTATCTGATATGATTTTTTCTTTCTTGATCAAAAGTCATTGCCTTATACATGGATTCGTTGGGATGAATCAATAAAATCATTCAAATTGATCGGCGGTATGGATCCACAAATGTTTCATTTATTAAGTGAACATTATAATTTTACCATACAATGGGTAACACCAGGTTATTCACTTAGTTCAGATATTCGTAGACCATTAGGTACACGTGCCGATTTAATCGATATGGTTTATAAAAAAGAAATTGATCTTGCTGTTGGTGGATTTATGCAAACTGTACAACGAAAACAATTTGTTGATTTTCTTTATCCATATACTATTGATCAGATAATGTTTGCTTATCCACCATTCGTTCAAGATCGTGGCCGTATTGATCTTCTATGGAAACCATTTCAATCAACCATTTGGTTTATATTATTATTCATGTTCATTGGATTATGGTTATTTTTAAAAATGCCATCATTTTTTTCAACGATTAGAACAATGTTTTATTGTCATCATCAACATCGAATACAAAAAATTTCACAAACAAAAACCGATCATAATCTTTTATGGATTTGTTTCTCTTTGCTTATTCGTCAGCAATATTATCAATTAAATTCATCACAAAAATCTATTAAAGTTTTAGCTATTTTCTGGACTTTTTGTTCGGTTATATTAACATCTAGTTATATGGGTTCATTTTCATCAATGTTAGCATTACCATCTGAAATACCTATCGATACTATTGATGAATTGACTAAAGCTATTTTGGCTGGTAAAATAACACCAATGGGCATTCGTAATAGCAGTATAGTTGATGTTTTTTCTGTATGTAAAATCATTTCAATCAAATAAAATGATAAATAAATTTCTTTTTTTTCGCTTATAGGATTCTCCTTTGGAAACATTTAAAGTAGTATGGAATCATATGACATGGATGCCAAATCGAGCTTCAGCTTTGGATTTGCTGAAATCACAAAATTTTCTACCAAAATCCGAACGAAAACTTTATGCATTCATATTACCAAGAAAACAGTTACGATTTTTTCAATTAAGTTTAGGTCAGGATTTTCTTTACATTCCACCGGAAAATGAGGATTCTACATTCTATACAACATTGGTATCAACACCAACATATAAATATTTTAAATATTTTAAACCATTTGAAAAATTGTAAGTTGTTTTTAAATTAATTCTAACTTTGTTTTAATTTCTGTTTTTTGTTTTTTTTTGGCAAAGCATATCAAAAATGGTTCCAACAGGAATCTGGCAACGTTGGGAAACATTAGATAAGATTCGTTTTCGTAGCGAAAGATTGGTTGCTGATCCGCCTACCGAAACAAATATTAATAATGGCCATAAAAATCGACAACAATTTACATTGAAACATTTACGATCGATTTTTTATTTTTATCTATTATTCATTATAATCAGTATTATTGCTTTTTTATTTGAATTCTGTTATCATTATCGTATTGTTAAATTTTGTAAATTTTAGATTTTTTTTTGTTGAAATTTTTAATTTCAAGAAAATAATTTTATTTAGAATTTAAAAAAAAAATTAAAATCAATTACAACCAATGGATTGACGAACACACACACACACACCAGAAACCTTAAGAATAATATATTATCTAATCAAAGAGAATCAAAAGGTATTATCTAGATAATAATCATGTACAACGGCGATATAGATAAATGTATGCAAATTGTTTTGGAGGACGTTCAGAAATGGCCACTTTATTATCATTAAATATGACCCATTGTTGTTCGGCTTGTGACGATGATAATGTTGTTGACGATGAATTTGGTGTTTGTGATGCTTCGGTTTCAGAAGGTAAAGTTTTCTTTAAATGAACAACATAATGTCCACAAAATGTTGATTGACCCATATGTGAAATAAATCCAACCAATTCATATCGTCCAACACCATCTCTGGTAGTTTGTTGTTGTTGTTGTTGTTGATTAACGGTACTCGATGCATTCATTTGTGCTTGTTTGGCCAACTCTTCTCTTTCAATCGAATCTATTTGATGTTCGTTTGAGAAATACCATTCGATAGCACGTTCAGCTTGGTTATTCTGATCAAAATAATAAAAAAAATTATTGAAATTTGTTGAAATCATATATTAAGATAGTTACATTGAACTTTAATGCAAGACATGCATATCGTTCTGGCATGCCCATATCTCGTAACGTTTGTAAAGCTTCTGGTTCAATTTCGACTCGCGATAATTGACCACTAGCATTACTGGTTTGTTCTCCTTGAGGAAGACTGGCATTGGACGGTATTACAAATGGTTCCATTGTTGTTGGATCATCAAGATGTTCGAGAATCCAGCCGGTAGCTTGTTCCATACCTGCATTTTGTGTATGAAACAAAGCACGTTTACAAGCTTCAACTGGAAAACCCATATCGATCAATTGTTGAAGAAATTCTTGATTAAATTCAAATGAAGGTACATTTGTTGAAGCAGAATTATTACCATCTTCAACAATTGCATCTTCAGGAAGTTCTTCTTCATTTTGTTGTTTTCCTTGAGCACGAAAACATTCCAAATCAATATGATCAGGAACATCCATAGATATATCCAATTTTTTTGGTGTCCAATTTTCATTCAAAGTAAATTTTTTCAAATGAATCAATAAAAAATCTGGAAAAGTACGAAATCGACTTGTCCTTTTAAAAAAGAGACAAACAAACTTATTGATAATATTAGAAAAATGAGTAAAAAAAGTACACATACATTGTTGCAAATGTTTTCCGATTTACAGCAGAACTATAAAATTCTTCGATTCGAACTTTGGCAGCAAAGTTATCAATACAATCAGTTAATTTAATGATTGGATGAACTGTATGGCTTGAATCTCTACAATGAATAACGAACATGATAAAATAAAAATTTCAATGGTAAAAAAACCAAAACTTACAATTTTTCTCCATTAACTTCGGCCTGTTGTTTGAGTGCCAAATAAGCATCATATTCAGCTTGATTTTGTATAGGCACATCAGTAACTGGTAACGATAAATGTGATTCTTGACGATTAGTATATTTAACTTTACCACTTTCACCACATTCAACACGTTGTTCAATTTCAAATTTAAAACAATCACCCGGTGGTTCTACTGTACGATTTCGTCCACGACTTTGTTCAGCGTGATGCATTTTTTCAATCTTTTCAATAACATAAAGAAGAAATTCTTGTGCATCTTGTTGACGTTTTGACTTAAATTCTATATGATTACGACCGATAAGATTTTTAAATAATTGTGGACAGATTCCAATCTGTTCATTAAGATTTTCACTAAAAAGAGAATATTCGCCCGATAAAAGACCTGCTGCTAAACGCATTAATTGTGTACGTAAATCTCCAGCTGGATCAATATTATCGGATTCTCGATATTGTACCGATTTATCTTGTCGATAATATTCATCAATAAAATCCGGTATATTGAACAACATTTGCATCACTGAATTAAGATAACAACTATTGCCAAGATTAGCCATTCCAGTGAATCCAGGACCGAAAAGTGGTTTCAATTCAAGACCATCTTCCTGGATAATAGACCATTCATCAAAACGTTTGTTCAAATCGATTTCCATTTCGAGCATTGATTTTTCAGTTTTACGACAATCCGAAAGATTGATACCAAAATGAGAAAGATGTTTATCTAGATTCGGATCAAGTACCATAGCATCTTCTTCATAAGAATAAACATCTGCACCATTAGGAGTGATGGTTCCCAATTTGACAACCAAAGGATATTTGGTTTCATCATAGTGTTCAGATGCATGATTATTACCACCGGTTCCATCAAAATATTTTCGACCACATCCAATTGAACCATCGGTCAAATTAAGCCATAATCCTTCACGTATGTCACATTTTTGACATTTCCATCCGGATGGAGGTATACGAACTCCATTATCTAACTGAATCAACTTTTCACTATGTTTCGAAACGGATCGTTTTTCACCATCCCAAGTATTTTCCAATGATTCTAATTCAGCACGTTTTGATGCTGATTCTGCTGATAAAATTCCCGAAACAGCCATAACCACTTTATCAGGTAATTCTGTTGAACCAGTAAGATCCAATGAAATTTCAATAAAATCTGGCATTATTATGATCGAATTATATTCTTGATGTTCTAATTTATTATCAGCAGTTTGAAATCCACCTTCAACATTGATGGCCAATTTAGTAATCTTTGATTTATCATCATTACTGAAATCTTTTTTCACTGGAACTGTTTTTCGTCGTATATTCAAATATACAGCACTACCAGTACGAACATGATGAAATGGAACGAATTTACGTCCCAAACCAAGAAAAGTTTTCATACAGATATAAATTCCATCGGGTGAAGACTATAAAAGAATAGAACATGATTTTAATAAAAAACTATCAATTAAAAACAATAAAATTTATTTACGGGTGTATCGAAACAATAAACACATTCATCTTTGTAAACTTTATCTCCAGTAGTCGGTATACGAATATCACTAAGATGAGGAAGAATTAAATCTAAACGTCCACTAGTTGTTGCCGATGGTGATTGTTGTTGATCATTGTTACTAGTTGCCATTATTAATTTGAAAAATTAAACAATCAATTTTTTTAAATGCCTCAATCGATGTCAATTAGAATTCAAAAAAAAACAATGCATCCAATTTCCCATAAGAAATTTTTCTTTTTTGTTTGTCATGCATATCATGCATCATGTGCGTCTAATTATATCCAAGTGACCCTGTTGAGTGAAGATGGAAATTTTTTTTTTTTAAAAAAACATCAATTTATTTTCAGATTTTTTTATTATATGAAAAAACAAACAAACAATTAAAAACATCTATCGAAAATTGGAAAAAATTTTTTTTTTTGTATATTCAAAATAAAAAATGGTATATAAACGAATAAGTTTTCCTTTCAAATGTAGAAATTATTTACAAAAATGAACAAATCTTGTTTATTCTTGTTGAAGATGACGTTTCTGTTGCAAAAGAATATCTGTACGCATATAAATTGGAGCCTGTGCCGGTGTTTGATTACCAATTTTTACTAAATTGAAAAAAAATAATAATAATGATTAATTCAATCAATCGAGATAATGTTTTAAAAATTACAAACCTTGTCTTGGAAATGATGGTGGATTCAAACATTTTATCTGTTCAACCATATTACTATCCATGGATGCAGATGATAGATATTTATTTAACATTGAAAATATTTGACTATTGAGCACCTGAAATCGTCGTATACGTTCAACCATTTTTTTGATTTGCTATTTTTTTTTAATAAAAAAAGATTATTAATCATAAATAAGGATAATTAAAAATTATAAACATACGATTCTTTCAATAATTTCCGTACACATATCGAAACGTTGAATTTTCAATAAATGATAACTAAAATCCATACATTCAAAACGACGTTGTTGCCGTAATAACATGATAAATGTACAACCAGCCCAATTTAAACCTTCACCAAATAATTGTTCAATAGTAAGATCATTTTCTCCCAATAATGGTGTACAATATATAAACTGTAATGCTGACCAAATTCTATAGAATTCTACACATTCATTAACATGCATTATATTATTTTTTGGTTTATCTTCACCATGCCAAATTCCCGGATCTTTATCCAATATTTCACGAAATCGATTCAATACAGTTTCAAAAATAGAAAGACCACAACAAAGACGTTCTTTGGTCAATAGATCAGCATCACGAGCAATTAATGCTTGCTATTATATTTTTAAGAAAAAAAAGTAAAATAAACGAAAAAAATTTTTCAAACATTAAAATAAACAAAAACAATACCTTTGGTGCGCCAAATTTTTCAATAACAGATACAACATGTAATGATGAATAACGATTTTCCATTCGTTTTAATTTGGATTCTTGTTTTTCGGTTTCTTTCAAAAATGGTAATGGAAATACTTTTTGGAATGGTGCTGCTTGTAAAAGATCACAAACTTCTTCTTGTGACTATTTGAAAATAATAATTTAAAAAAGAAAAAAAAATGATAATTAAAAATCAATGAATCATTCCAAAACATTCATTGCAACACAAACCAATGCTTGTTCGATGTATAAACAGAAAAGAAGACAATTGCCAATTTCTCTAAAATCCTGAAATACACGTGTTTTAATTTCACTATTATGTATTAGATTTTCAAGATTTTTTCTTAACGTCATAAAAGTTTGTGCCGAATTTACTAATGGATTTAACATTTTAGCATCTTTACCACCCATTGCTTGTCGTATGCTATGTACAGATGTAGCAATCGATGTTTGAATTTTATTCTGAATAAAATTAAGTAATTCTTCAATGATCAAAGCAATACCACTATAACCAAGTACACGACATAAAATACGAAAATGTGGTGCACCAATAAATTCACCATATAATTTTTGTATCGAAGTAAATGCATAATTCAATGCTTTTGAACCATATGCCAAATAAGGCAAACTAAATGCTGATGATACACGTTCACGAGAAATTTTTTGACCAACAAATTCTGTACCCGGTCCATCAGGCATACGAACAAAACGTTGTGTTGATGAATTGAAACAAAATCTTGGTAGAAAATCCGAAACCATTTCCGAATAAATATGTAATGTAATACGACCATATGGATCGGATACTGATTGATTAGCTTCAGCTAACAATGCATCATATGAATCAAGTTTGATATATTTATTCAATAATTTATGTGTTAAACGATTTACACGAAGCAATAAATCTAAATCCATTATATTTGTTAAATCAGCTGCTTCAAATCTAGTTATAGCCAATTCCAATGATTTTAACATATAAGCATTTAAACGTTGTACAATTAATCTTTCCAAATCAATAGTTCGACCTAACAGTTGAAGATGACGTTGTTTCAATAATGTTTCATAACGATTAGGTCCTGGCCAATTAAAATTCACTGCCAATGTAGACATTTCAGCTCTATAACGTTTATCCAATATCATTGATGCAGCTAATTGTTTATAATAAGAAAATATTTGTTCAGATAATTTATAAACAAATTGATCAAAACAAAGATTAACTTCGGCTTCAACTTCATCATAAAGAAATTGTTTTTTAAATTTTGTCAATGCATAATATGCTGAATCATTATAAAGATCAAGTGGATATAGAATACATTCCATCATTGATGCATCTTTATCCGTAAGAATCTGATCGATCAATATCCAAGGTAATGACATTTCAATTGGAAATTGTATACGTTTGCCCATTGTCATTTCAAGATAAAATTCTCGATACCAAAGTTGTGATAGATCACAACATTCACGTAATGTTTGACTAAAATTAAGCAAATATGACCAAAAAAATGATTGCTTATGAAAACTATCTATAGCAATCAAATATTGTCCATCAATATCTTTACGTAATGTACGACGACCACTCAAAGCTTTATCGCTAATCAATGATTCAAGTTGTGTTCGTACCATATATAATTGAGTAGTTGATGGGCCAACATTACGTCGTGGAACTTGAATTCCTTGTGTTTGATCCATAAGCGATGATTTGGATGAATTTGATGAACTTCCACCACCGCCGCTACGATTCGGTTGTTGTTCACGCATATAATCGGCACAAGTATTTCTTACCGAAGTAATCATTGTTCTTACGACATCTTTTTTATTTTTAATCGCTTTTCGTAAAGGTTCTTTCAATGTTATTTGTACAAAATCTTGTAAATCAGCATAGATTGCTCGACGAATAGCATCTACAAATACGGCTTCCATACGATTCATCAATACCTGAAGTCCTTTGACCATAGCCACTAATTCAATTAATGCATATTTTTCTTGTGAACTATAATTATATCTGGTTGCACGTTCATATTCTTCTGCATCGGCTGGACAGGTTTTTGTCTGATGTGAATCAGTTGGATGCATTAATTTCCATGAATATAATTCCGTTACATGAGCAGTCCAATCAGCTAATAATTGTATACCACGTAAAGCTAATTTTAATAGTTCACGATTTTCACCATCAGTTCTTGGTGTATCTTTAACTGTTGTAGTAACTTCATTCGAATGTCGAGAAAGTTCAGATATGAAAGCAACATAATCATCACGAATTGATGGTAAATATTGAAGAATATCTGCCTGTAATGATGATGTTGTTGAATTTGAACAAAGTGGCCATTTAGTTTGATCATAATGAGCACAACGTTTAATATATGTTTGAAATGGTGCTATTTGCATATCTCCATACAGGGGTACCATTTCTAAATGTTTAAAAATTCTATCAATACGATTTAATGATATTCGTCGTTTGGCATCCAATTTATTAATATTACAATTAGCACCATCCATAAGATATAATGTAAATCCAATTACTTTAACAAGCATATGTTTTTCTTGAGGTAATACATATTGTTTACATTCATACATATTAGTGAATAAATTGACAAGATCACAAAAAAGTTCTTCATAACCATTGATTGTTTCCAACGATTCTTTAAGATTGTCACGAATTTTGTTTTGCATAGCTAAAAACATTGATAATGATTGTGATTCTTGTAATGATTCGGAATCGGATAAAACTTTTAGAAATTGTGCAGCACGACGATATGTAGCATAATCATTTTTAACTGATGATTTCATATTTTTCAATTCATCTAGTACGGCAAACATGTTGATAAATTTACCCAATGTAAGTAGATAGGATTCAGAAACAAATGTATTTTGATTGCCGGATGATTTTTTTTCTTTACCAGAATCGGCTGCATTATGTGAACTATCTGGACCAGCTTGATTTGGATTTCGACATAGATGTTTTACTTCGTAACAGAATCGATCAATCGCTGCTTTTTGGAAATACATAAACGAAAGTAATTTTTTTACTTCTGGACCAAGTACTTCGACAATTTTTTCATAGAGATCACGACGATTTGGCTGTTCATTTGATTTAGGTTGTGGAATGGCTCGTGAACAACATCTCCAGGTGTACAACATGACCGCATGTTTTTCTCCTTCGTCTAGCATTACGTTAAGATGACATTGTACGGTAGCTTCTTCGATGTATTTGGCAACACCGCAAACAAATGCATTACGATCTTCGAAATTTGTATCAAAATTAACATGATAAACAATCGACCAATTTTCTCCGGTAATACATGGTTGAGAATCTGGAAGTTCGAGTGCATCCAAAACATCAACATTACTTATGGCATCATTCAAAGTGACCACTTCCTGCTGCTGTTGCTGTCCTTGATGTTGTTGATCTTGTTGTATTTGATGATGATGCTGCAGGGTCGCCATTATTTTTTTCGAAATCAGATTCGTTTTTTTTTTCAATAATTTTCTTCAATCAAATCAAATCAAAATGGAATCATTTTTGACAATAACAAACAAACAAACAAACATTCCAAATAGCGATTTCATTCATTTGGGTGTGAGGAAACCGAAAAAAAACATACCACACACAAACACACCTGATTTGTAGTAGTTTACAAAAATGATAACAAAAAGTTACAATTTTACTTTGTTATTGGCTACTACTTTGAAAATTCCAAAAAAAACAGTAGTGGCATTATCGAATAGAAATAAGACACGCCTCTTTGATGAAAACAATGTTTGATGTGTCATCAAAATGGAATGAATAGTAGTGGTAGCAGTATGAACGTAAATAGCAGTTAGTACTGTTGTCTATGAACAGGAACATAAAAATAAACGATGAGTGATAAAATCATTATTATCGATCAATGCATCTACCTGTCACAAATCATCAACTTGTTGGATTTTATTTGATCACAATTTTGTTTCTTCGAAAAAAAAATCACCGAAGAATTCGTTGACATGGACATTTTTTTTTGTAACGTTGTTATTTATTTTATTTAGACATTCGATATTTATTATATTTATCCATTTTTGTTCAGTTAAATTTGCTCAATATATTGATTAATTTCTAATAAAATATACCTGATATCTTGATCTTCTTCTTCATTTGTTTTTGCACACATTATCGATCAATATGCCTGTATTTAAAATGGCCGGTTAACAAATAAACGTTTACTCAGGTTTTATTCAGTTCAATTAATTATAATTATAATCAAAAAAGAAATCAATAGTTAAAAATGATGATGATGCGTCATCAAAACGATAACGAAATTCGTATAAAAGCCGCCTATAATGGGTAATGTTACTAAATATGTAGCCAAATTTTATGAATAATTTTTTCTTTTTTTTCAAAATTATTTAGCGAAATAATGATCATCTACATACAACCAATTATAACATTGGAAAATCTTTGCCAGGAAATGAGAGAAATTTGTAAATTTGATAATGAACAAAATTTTACAATGAAATGGGTCGATGAAGAAGGTAAGATGTTGTCATCATAAAAAAAATGATTGACAGGACATTATCACTTCAAAGCGGATACATACATCCGTTATTGTTGTTGTTTTTAGTTTAGTGATTTTTAATTAAAATTAATTTTGATTCCACATTTGATTCTATTGAACACAGGCGATCCATGTGTGATATCTTCACAAGCCGAATTAGAAGAAGCTATACGACAATATGAATTGAATAAAGATTCAGAGATTAAAATACATGGTAATGTTGTTGATTGTTTTTTTTTTGAAAATGATGTGCTAATTTTTTTTGTCTTATTAATAGTGTTTCCAAATGTTCCATTTCCTGGTTTACCGTGCATAGGAGAAGATAGTAAGTTATCGAATTGAAAAAATTATCGATTCTAATGTTTTGTTGTTGTTGTTGTTGTTGTTGTTGTTGGATAGAATCAATTTATCGTCGTGGTGCACGTAGATGGCGTAAATTATATCATGTAAATGGTCATATATTTCAAGCAAAACGTTTTAATCGTAAAGCATTCTGTGCATTTTGTAATGATCGTATATGGGGTCTTGGTCGTCAAGGTTTTAAATGTATCAATTGTAAATTAATGGTACATAAAAAATGTCATAAATTATTTCGTGATAATTGTTCGGGATTATTACTTGAAACATCCACTGGTTCGACTGCACAGAATCAATCACATTCATCTGGTTCAAGTCCATCATCGATTGATGTACATCATCATCATCATCATCATCGATCAAATCATCATAATAACAATATGAATGGAACCGATATAACTATTTTATCTAAAGATGATATTAAATTACGTCCAGGACATACACCAGGTAGCCGACGTAAACATCAATTTGAATCAAATCAAATGACACCATATCAACCGGTTATTCGTAGTCATAAAGATGGACAAGATGTTGATCCACAAAATCAATTAAATGAACATTCAACAACAGCAGCTACAGGCTATTCACTTGATGATTTTGAATTACTTCGTGTGATTGGTCGTGGTTCTTATGCAAAAGTTTTAATGGTCGAATTAAAACAAACGCAAAGGATTTATGCTATGAAAGTTATTAAAAAAGAATTGGTTACAGATGATGAAGATATTGATTGGGTACAGACCGAAAAACATGTTTTTGAAACTGCTTCCAATTATCCATTCCTTGTTGGTTTACATTCCTGTTTTCAAACACAATCTAGGTATTATTATTTTATTTCTTTTTGCCATTTTCAGATTATCAATATATAATAATCCATTTGATAAAAAAATATAGGTTATTTTTTGTCATTGAATTTGTACGTGGTGGTGATCTTATGTTTCATATGCAACAACAACGTCGATTGCCTGAAGAACATGCACGTTTCTATGCAGCTGAAATTACGTTGGCTTTAAATTTTCTTCATGAACGTGGAATTATTTATCGAGATCTCAAGTTGGATAATGTATGTGAATTCTTTTTTAAAAAAAGAGGCCCATTAACTTTAAGAAATTTTTCTAATTAGGTTCTACTTGATCACGAAGGTCATATTAAATTGACCGATTATGGAATGTGTAAAGAAGGTATACGAAAAGGTGATACAACCGGAACATTTTGTGGTACACCAAATTATATTGCACCAGAAATACTTCGTGGTGAAGAATATGGTTTTGAACCTGATTGGTGGGCTTTAGGTGTTCTTCTTTATGAAATGTTGGCTGGACGTTCACCATTCGATATTGTTGGTGCAACAGACAATCCAGATCAGAATACTGAAGATTATCTGTTTCAAGTAATTCTTGAAAAAACGATTCGTATTCCTCGTTCTATTTCGACTAAAGCTCAATCTGCATTGAAAGGATTTCTTAATAAAAATCCACAAGAACGTTTGGGTTGCCATCCAGATACCGGAATATTCGATATTCAATCTCATCCTTTTTTTAAATCTATTGATTGGGAATTGGTATGTATTTGGTTAATTAATTATTTAGATTTATAATTGGTTTCATTTTTCTGTTAAATTTAACCATCATTCTTATTTAGCTTGAAGCAAAACAAGTGCAACCACCATATAAACCAAAATTAGAAACCGATCGAGATCTTAAACATTTTGATCGTCAATTTACTGATGAACCTGTACGATTAACACCTGATGATTTACGTGTTATCGAAAAAATTGACCAAAGTGAATTTGAAGGCTTTGAATATGTTAATCCATTATTAATGTCGATGGAAGATACTGTCTAGATTAAAAAAAAATTCAAGCTACAAATTTAGCCAAGATGATATCCGAATCATTCGAAATTCATTAATATAGGATTATTATATTATTTAATCTTCCACTTTTTTTTATAAAAAAAAAATTTTGTTTTTTACTTTTTTTTAAATTTTCAAACAAACTGTCCATATATTGAAGATCAAACAAACTAACACACACACGCAAAAAAGGGTGCCTATCCACTACAACAACAACAACAACAAAAAAATGTCTTCAAAAAACTAATTATAATTTATAAAATTCCAATGTCTAAATTGCATTATTTTTCTGTAATAAATAAAGATTTATAATATTTATTTTATTTGTGAAATTTGAAAAAAAAACAAACAAACAAATAGTGATGGACATTATAATCGATATATCGATAGAGATGGCCGATATCGATAGATGCAAAACGGAACTCATTGATTGAATAACATTCGAATTGAAAAAAAACCCATAAGTTTTCTGTCCATTTACGTTTTGTGTTTTTGTTTTGTTTGTTTTTTCCGTTTTTTTCCTTGATATATAGGTCTTAAATTGTATCGAACTGAATTTTTATTTTATTTCATTTCATTTCAGTTCAGTTAAATTGTCCTTGGTTTTTTTTTGTTGTTTTTTTCGCTATCTGTTGAACATATAAGAAGTATGACAACGAAGAAAAAACAACAACAAAATTTTTTTTTTATTGCATTTGATGATGATAATTACCATCATGATTATCATCATCCTTTTTTTACACTTCTTTTTTTTGCATTTAAAATTTGAAGAAAAAATTCAATCGTAAATGTTGAATGAATTCACAATCACAGTCAGTGCAATAACGAAAAAAAAACAACAACAAAAATGAAACGAAAGAGTTAAAAAGTTTGATTTAGATGAAAATGGAAAAAAGTTGCCATTTTTTTCGCCATATTTTATTTATTTATTGAAGTTTTTGTTTTTGTTGTTGTTTCCAGCCTTGATTGTTTTTGTTGTTTTCTTCAATCTTTTCACGTTAATTCTTCAACCACAGCAGCCAGCGACCATATAAGAATATTGCTGCCGCTGATTGCAGCATGTTTTTTTTTGTTGTTGTTTTTTGACCATTGATTCATTATACATTCAATGTTTGCAGAAATGAAGAAAAAAATCAATGATTTTGATTGAGAAAATGAAAAAAAAGTGGTTCTACTGGTGTATTCAAAGTGCCTGTTTTTTGTTGCCAGTTGTCGAGGATTCAAAATCCTGATGATCATCATATCATACAGGTATATCCAGTAAACGAACGAGTGAGAGTGATATGATTGAACAAAATGACAAGCCAAGCCAGCCAACCAACCGTTTAATCGCTTGGTTATTCGATCGATTCAGCAGATTTCCTGTACGAAAATTGGTTTTTTTGGAAGGAAGGAAAAAAATTTGAAAATCCCAGGGCAGAAAACATCATCAACGAATGGCAAAGAATATTCTGATGGCCGAAATAAGGCCCGGTTTTTGGTCGAAAAGCCAGAATCGTCATTCATTCATTCTGATGGGAGAAAGGAGAACAGTGGTTGTCTCTCTCTCTCTCTCTCTCTCTCTCTCCCTATCTAAGCGAGAGAAAAAAAAACATTAAAAATATTGATGAGAGTTTGAAAGAAAACGGCGGCTGTTGATTTTCTTTTTTGATGGCCATCACACTTCTTTTTTCGTTGAAAAAAAAATTTAACAATGGAAACAACAACAACAAAAAACCAAAAACATACAGTTTTTTCGATTATCCAAATGGCTCCCTTATGATGATCATCAACCAATGTTGGCATTGCGTTTGGATTTTCTTAGGAAAAAAATATTTTAAAAAATCCTTTCCTTTGCTCGCTTGAAAATGGATAGGTTCAGTTTTCTCGCTTTTGATTGCTGTCAAGTAATGCACAATCAGTTTGACGGAAAACAAAAAAAAAACAAAAACAAAAACATTAAGCAAAAAAAAAGAAAAATTACGGAAAATTAAACGTTTTCTTGGGTGAATTTTTGAATATTCAGATTTGATAATGAACAAATTTGAATATTCAAAAAATCAAAAATCATAGATGATAAATTAATGGGAAACATTCATTTCGACTAATATTAATGATAATCACATTATCGTTAATAAGCAAATTTTCTCTGTTTGTTTGTTAATTATCGATTATTTAAACTAAACTAAACTAATTTGATGATGGCACTCTATCTCATTTGAAAATATCAATCATATTTTGATAAATCGATTTTCTTTCTTTGGTTCAATCGAGAGGAAAAAAATCAACAACAAAAATCAACAGAAAACAAACAACAAAAATCAAAAGAAATCAAATGATTTTTGTTGATGATGAATTTGCCATCATTTTGAAAACTGAAAAACCAACCCGAAAAAAAACTTTAATGACAAAAAAAAACAGTAACATAAATAAAATATATTTTGAAAACATTTTCTATTTTTCTTCTTTCTTTTTAAGTTCTTTAATCGATAATCATTATTATTCATTCATTCATAAGATACGATACAAAAAACGCTGATGATGATAAACGACAACGACAACGATGATAAACGATGATGATGATAATATCCCATTTTAAAAAAATATACCCACGAATATAGCAAATCAAAATCAAAATCAAAAGAAAGAAAGAAAGAAAATCGATTCACCTGACCTAGAATCTCCTAGACAATATACAGGTAATATTTGTCGTCATTTTATTTGACTACTGGGTTGATGATGATGGTTTGTTCAGTTAGGTTAGGTTAGGTCATTTTTTAAAATGTCATCAGTTCAAATCACCATATATCAAACAATGAAATGAATGAATGAATACAGGTACTATAGGAAAAAAAACCTTTTTTTTACTACGATTATCATTATCGTTTCAATTCATTTCTATCTGGTGTTCTGGTTTACTGCATTCATCATCATCATCATCATCATCAACATCGTCATCAGGTGTTTTTTTTTTGTTTGTTTGTTTCGGAATGTATTCCGAATTGAATTGAATTTGAATTGAAAAGAATCCATCATCATCATCATTAGCTATTGTAGTGGGAAACATTAAATCAAAGCTTCTTTTTTTTTTGGATTGTCGTGACACGATCATCATCATCATGGTTGAATTGTCTTCTTGTTCTTCTTGGTAATATAGTCTGACCTTTGACCTAATGATGTAACTATTGAGAGGAAAAAAAAGACATTGCTTATTTGTCGATTCTATCGCTTTCTTGCAACAAAAAAACGCCAAGCCATCCATTTGACCTCCGAACAAGTTTGTTGACCTCGACAATAAACTTGTTGACCAAACTAGCTGGATGGATGGCTGCCTGGAAGTCAGGTTTTTTCTGGTTTTTTTTCCTCAGTCGACAAACAAAATCAATTACAGAATCCTTTTCGTTTTGTTGTTTTGGCTTTAAATCAACCAGCAAAAAAAAAAGCATCTGAATTTCTGGAACTTTTAAATTTCTACGATTTTTTCTGGCTTTTTTTTGCATTTCTGGCTGTTTTGATTTTCTGGCGTTTTGCCCACACGCACACACACACATATGCTCCTAATTTGATCTAATTTAACATTCAGTCAAAAAAAAAAATTTAGGTGATTTTAGGAAGCCAAGAATAGAATGATGATCTTGTGATGAATGGGATTTTGCGTACACAAATTGGATTTTTTTTTACATTTTTTTTTTTGATACAAACAAAAATCAAAGGAAATTTTGATCGATAAGTTTGGAATTTTTTTTCTTTTGGTTTTTTATCGATTCCATCATGTGATTGCGGTGGTGGTGGTGGTGCGGGCTATATAATGAAAGTTTACCTTGCCGATTTTATCATCATCATCATCCGGAACTATGATTATGGATATTACAGCTTGGGTTATACACATGCGCATGAAAAAAAAACAAATGGATGTCTAATGGGGGGAATAATGGGCGTAATTTTGGCAAGGGGGAACTTGTTATCAAGATTTGATTCACCCGGTGTAGACGTCAATACAAGATTCTACTCGAAAAAAAAATCAAGTCAGGTCGGCATGTTTTTTTTCGAGCATACTCGTATTCGAAAGAAGTAAAGATAGAGGAAAAAAATTTAGAAGCAGAAACTACATCAACAACATTCGTCTAGACAGCCGCCAATGTTTTTCCCTTCAATGCAGCAGCAACAGCCAGCAGCCAGCAAGCAGCCATCATTGTAAGCGCCAGAACAAGGGAGAAAATAGATAAAAGATATAGGCGGTAGACAGTGAGAGCCAAGTCATACACACACACACACATAGCATGTCATGTGATGATCATCATCATCATGTCAGACCAGGAACGTGTATCATCTTTTGCCAACATTTTTGGTGGAAGGAAGGGAGGCCGAATCAAATCAGGCGAATCAGAAGAAAAAAAAGGGCAGTCACAATGAGGATAGGTCGCCTGGACGACCAACCAAATATTTTTTGGTGCCCAACTTTTGGCTTTTCAAAGTCGAGAGTGAAAAACTATTATCAAACTACCATCATTGAGTAGTGGCAGACATTTTTTATTTATTAATCCGGCCGTATCCAGTTCGGGTTATTTTTTTGATGACGCCCGCTTCCTTACCCTATTCATGCTATTTAAGCGAATAAGTCAAAGCGAATATTTCTGAATTCTTGTTTGGATATTTTTTTTCAGAAAAATCATCCTTTTTGTTCCATTTGGGTCAATTTTGACTATCTTTTTCTTTTGTTTTGTTTGGTTGAATATTACCATGACGGATTCGGCTTGTTGGACACAAAATATTTTTTTGATGAAAGATGCTCGTTCCTGAACGGACGTCGCAAGTCTAGACGGACAAAGCAGA
>NW_020873398.1:0-34668 GCF_001901225.1 Dermatophagoides pteronyssinus
GGTAGACGAAACAAAATGCAAAGAAAAAACCAACTTTGAAAATCATCATCATAAATTTTCATCATAATTTTCAACCAAAAAACCGAAAACCGACGATCATTTGACCGCAATTATCAACACAGAGAAATTGATTTCAATTAAAGAAAGAAAAAGTTGTAAAAACCAATTCGAGAAATCGTCAATTTCAATCCAGAGACGAGGAAGAAAAAAAACTTGAATTCAATTGAATTTATTTTAATTTAGTTTAATTTAATTTAATTTAATTTAATTTACTTAAACTTTATTTTTGCTGAATGATTTTTCCCCATTATTATCAAATATCATTATGGGCACGACTATATATATTGACATGGTGTTGATCAACGATAATAATGTTAATGTCGATGATGACACGAGCTGTCGAGCCCATTGATGGCCATATGTGCTGTTTGTGTTTGTTTGTTTAAATAAAATTGTAAAATTTTCAATAACAAAAACCAAACCTAAATGTTTTTTTGTTTGAAGGTAGTGGTATCCTGGAACAATATCCTGGTATCTTTTGGCTTGTTTTAAACCCACCATCACCGCCGAAAAAAAACATTCAATGGGCGCGAGAGTCAATCAAAAATAAAAACTGTCAAAATTTTTCGTTTTTTTCAATTTTCAATGTTTATTCTTAACAGATTTCATTCATTCATCCATTTCCAGAGAAAAAAGCCTCCCCCAGATTCAATAAAACAAACCACCATCATCCACCAGCAATGGAAAAAAATAAATGTCAATCAAATTTTTTTCATTGTTATCGTTATCATCATCGTCATCATCATCATCATTATGTAAAACACTTTTTCAAACAGATTTTTATTCAATTTTATCGATCTAATCAATGAAAAAATGAGAAAAAAATTTCATTTTTTTCGAAACAAAAATGAATTATTACCAAGCATATTCTTGGAAAACATTGGTGAAAAAAAAATCGTAGGCACAAAATTCACGAGAAATGGCTTTCAGATCAACCGAACATTTGGAAAAAGTAAAACATCATTTTGGTCTAAGGTCATGTGTGTGTGTGTGTGTGTGTCATTCGGTCGATTTGGAATATTGTGTGATTCTATTTTGATCTACCTGTGTCTACGTTTGTTTGGTTGGTGGTCTATTTTCTCTACTGTTTTTTTTTCATCGATAATGTCGATGTTTGTCAGTTGTCGTCGAACCATAACGGCTTCATCGTAGACTTTACCATGTTTTTATCGTTGGGTATATTCTACCTGACAACAACAACAAAAATTCAGCCAAAAAAACCAAAACGAAACACAAAGTTTTTAAATCGTGAAACAAAAATTGAATTCATGAATATAAATGATATATGTGTGTGTGTGTGGCTGTCATACATTTTTGATTGTTTCGTTTGTTTCGTTAGTTTGTTAGTTAGTTTTTGACAAATTTGTTTCAAATTGTGTGACATTTGCCTTTGGTCGTTGTCGTTGTCATTGAGGGTTTTTTCTAATTACATGCCATGTAGAATATTGAATCAAAAACAAAAAATTTTACATTAAAAATTCAATTCAAAAGGCGAAATGAAAAAAGTTTTTTTTCTGGTTCAATTTTTTATCAAATTCAAAACAACTAGATGTTTGATGTGGTTACCATGACGATGGTAATCCATCAATTTTACAGCTTGGAAAAATGGTCAGCCAAATTCAGTTTTTCAACTTTCAATTCACATTGATTCAGGTCATTTTCTTGGAAACAAAATTTCCAGAAAATTTCCCGAATAATGTTTTTTTTGTTTGTTTGATTGATTGATTGATCAGTGATCATCTTGCTGTTGTATTTAGTAATTGGAAATTGGTAGCAACTTTTCATCACCATCACCACTACAACAGATTTCAATTTGATTTGGGCAATCATCATCGATATCACATTTTGATCAGAAAATATCAATCGCTGATGAAATTCATCATTTAATAGATTAAAAAAAGGGGAAAAATCATTGATTGAAAAACGTGATTTGAAATTTGTTTGTTTGTATGTTTGCTTGTTTGATCTGGATTACAAAATTAATGAAAATTTTAAAACTCCTTTAGGGCAAAATATTTAATTTTTCAACAACAAATTTGATGATTTTTATCGAAAAAAAAAATTTCATTCAGGTTGATTTGATTCGATCAAATCATCATTTAATTTTGTAAAAAAAATGATTGATTGATTTCGATGTTTTTGAATATTTTCTTTAATTTTCTAAAAAATCATTAAAGTTTTGAATTTGTAATTTTAAAGCAACAGAAAATTAATGATAATTTTCTTATGAATACAGAGAAAGCAGCTGCTATGTGTGTGTGTGTGTGTGTGTGTGATAATTTGATTTTGAAATTTTTTCAAAGATTTTCAAAGATTTAATAATCTTTATGTGAAAATGTTTCAGAAAAATTGATTGTTTTGTTTTCAGAAACATCATTGCTTCAAGGCAGCAATGTAGATAGAGGATTTGGCAAATGGAAAAAAAATCTCAATTAAAATTTTTTGAAAAAAAGTTTTTTATCTTTGAAAAACGCAGATGCAAAATGAAATTTTTCAGTTTTCATTTAAGTTTTTTTTTAATTAATCTAGTCGTGGGATTTTCTATTTTTTTAAAGGTAGCTAGACTTGGATAATCTAATATAAAGGATATGTGTGGATAAAGTGTGTAACATGAACAAATTTTCAATTTTTGACGTTATAATTTTGAAATTAAACAATTTAACGCGCACACAATTTTCTGTTGATTGCAAATTTCGTTGACAAAATTCAGATGAATTTTTGATTAAACAAAACTTGAAGAAAATCTACCTGTCGTTTTATCTGTTTGTTTTTCGGTACCGGAGTAATTCACAATATACAAAACAAAAAACAATCATGAAAAACAAATGTGAGAATCTTTCGCTGATAAAGATGGATGTGTGTCCGCATCAACCATGGATGATATTAAGATGATAACAATGTTGTCACCTTTGACTTGATGATTGTCATCATCATCATCAAGTCAACAACATAATCTTATCATTGAATGAATGAATGAATGAATTGAAGAAGTTTTTTTTTCTGTATGAAAAATTGTTTTTTTATTCATTAAACTGAAAACCTTCAAGAAAAAAATTGATAATTTTATTTTTTTCATAAAAATTTTTTCAAGGAAAATGTTTTTGTTTCATTATTGAAATGCAATGAAAAAAACATGGAAAAAAATTCTATGGTCACGAGTGTTTATCATTAACAAGTGTGTGTTGCCGGCCTTCGGCCAGCAGCACGCACACTTGCTTCAGCCCGTAGATTCTGGCAGATGAGCGGCTACGCCGCCCATCGCCCAAATCTTTGGCTGAAGTTTTGTTCTTTTAGGATTCGATCCAATTATTTATTGGTTTTCTATCCATTTGTAAGCCCAGAGTGGCTTTTAGCCAGGTTCTTTTTATCACGAGAAAATCGCCAAAAACAGCCAAAAATATTGGCGCTTTAGTTAGTTCCTCCCGGAAAACCTAATTGCACAAACCTAACCTAACCTGCTTAAACCAAATTTAAATTATATTTGAATATTTCCATTTTTTTGGCTATTTTTTCCTATTGAGATTTTTTGCAAGNCTTATAAACTCATACGAAAAACGTTGTGAGTTTGTAATTTGAAAAAATAAAATAAAATCAAAATTGTGATTTTATAACTTCACTTTAAGGAATTGTGAACTTATAAACTCATACGAAAAACGTTGTGAGTTTGTAATTTGAAAAAATAAAATAAAATCCAAAATTGTGATTTTTTAACTTCACTTTAAGGAATTGTGAGCTTATAAACTCATACGAAAAACGTTATGAGTTTATAACTTCATACGAAAAACCATGTGAGTTTATAACTCCATTCATAAAACATTATGAGTTTTTAATTTTAAAAAAATAAAATTAAATCCAAAATTAGAATTTTTAAAGTCATACGAAAAACGTTGTGATTTTATAACTCCATACGAAAAACGTTGTGAGTTTATAACTTCATACGAGAAACCATGTGAGATTATAAGTCCATTCGAAAAACATTATGAGTTTTTAATTACAAATAAAATCCAAAATTCGAATTTTTAAACTCATACGAAAAACGTTGTGATTTTATAACTCCATACGAGAAATAATGTGAGTTTATAATTTCATACAAGAAAAAATGTGAACTTATAAGTCCACACTTCCACTTTATGAACTTATAAAGTCATACCATTTTTAACAGTGAAGTAGAAAATGTTTTGATTAATAGTTTTTTTGGCCACATTCAAACATCCGTAATTTAAATAAAAATGATGAAAGATTTGTGGTTTTTTTATTGAAATTTTCAATGAATCAAAAAATCAAATCAAAATTATCGATTTATCGTCAATGTTGTTATTCAACAATGATCAACAATTTGAAATTGAAATTGATTTGATTTAACTACAGATATTGATATTCGATCGATCGATTGATTGAATTGATGATGATGTGAATGAATGGTGGTGTAAAGTGAAATTCAACACAGGAAAGAATAATGATCTGTCGATCATCGATTTTGTTGATTTTTGCTAATTTTTTCTTTTTGGATAAAATTTTCAAAAAAAAAAAAAGTTCAAAGTTCTTTCAAAAGATCAAAGCAAAAAAAGGTGAATGAATTTCAATCCCCTCTCCCCCCTGCAAAAAAGTAGACTAAACTAATTCTTTTGTTTTTGTTGTTGTTTCTTTCATTAATTACCTGGATTTTTGTGTTTTTAATGAAAATGAGATTCTTTCTCTCTAATTAATCAACACTTTTTAATCAAAATCCGCTAATACACACAGAACAAGAACAGGACAGGACAAGACCAAGCCTGAAATTTTCATTCGCAGCCAAAAAACAACAAAAAAAAAATCAAAAATCAAAAAACAACAACAAAAATGGACAGACTTCGTGCTTAATTCTTCGAACAGAAAGAAGAGATTTCCGATGATTAAAAAAATTGTATCAAAAAAAAATTTGAAATTCAAAACCACAATGGTTGTTTGTGCCATGACATTATTGACAGACAGATTACCACTGACCACTGGTGAATATAATCAATTGAGAAAGCCCAAAAAGAAATCGATTGGGTGATAATCGATTTTCAATCGTAATCATCATCGATAACCACGAAGGGGGAAGGAAGACTGATAATTAAAAAACAACAACAACAAAAGTTAATTACCTGAAACGAAAAATATTTTAATTAAACAAAAAACAAAAAGAAAAAAATTAACCAAAATTGATGCGGATGATGACGAACAATTCATTAATCTCCTCTTTATATATTCCTGACCAATACAATTAAAAAAAATGAAAATTTCCATTTAATTTCATCGCCAACATCATTTCTTTGATTATAATAATAAAAAAAAAGTCAAAAATCAGATCAAGTTTTTTTTTCTCCCGACAACAACAACAACAACAACAACAATAATCTTTGAAATCAAACTTGGGCAAAATCCATCATCATCCAGTGAAAGAATTCAACGATGAAAATCATCGAAAAAACAAAATTATTTAATAAAATAGTTAAATGAAACGAAAAAAATCATTTTTTTTTAGTCAAAATCAACCAAAAAAAAAAAAAAAAAAAACCTAATCAATTTTGATTAATTATATATGATTTTTGGTCAAAAAAGATGAATAGAGATAAATTATAATGGAAAAAAATTCATCATCATCATCATCATTGAAAAGCAATCAACGCATATCGATATTATTTCCTTTAAAAACTAATTCATCATCATTGTTGTTGTTGTTGTTGATCGAGTTTTTTGTTGTTGTTGTTGTTGTTGTTGTTGAATAAAAGCAACAACAACAACAACAAAAAAGAGTTGAAAGCATCCAATGGATATTCCAGTGTGTTCAGTGTTCATTCAGATTTTCTTTTCTCCCAGAAAATTTTAATAACTTTTTTCATTGACGATGATTATTATTAGGATGATAACTTTATTTGAATCAGGGCTGAACCCAGAAAACGAAAATTTCGACAAAATTTCATGAATTTTCAGAGTTTTTTCACTTTTTTTTGCAATTTTCAATTATTAATATGACATTTTTGACTTGGTTTGTTTGTTCATCATCATATTCTGTTGCGTGTGGCGTGTGTTTATCATTGATCCAACAACAACGACAAGCGACGATGAAGAAGAAGAAGAAGATTCATTCGGGCTTGACATGATTTTTGTTTTGAAAAAAACCCATTTTTGTAAAAATGAATGAAAATGTCGTGATTAGGATTTTTACATTTTCATTTTTTTCAAACAAGGAAAAATTTAATTTTTCATTTTTGTCAAATGAAAAAAACTGAAAAATGAACCAAAAAATTTCAAACCAACACCCAAAATAAACGAGAAAAGATTGATCAAAATCGATTGATCGATTTTGATTTACTTTTTTTTGGATATTTTGTTGCTATTCAAATGATATTTAAGGGTGATCGTTTAAATATGAAATTTGAAGGAAAAAAAAAACAAAATTGGATATTTATTCGATAAATGATGGATTGGGTTTGGTTTTACGAACAATATTCTTATCTACAACCAAATATTCATTCAGAAATGGCTTGTGTTCACAGCATAGCGACAGTCATAGTCATGGTTAACTTAACCTGAAACGGATAAACGGAATGTGGATACCGGATTCAAAGATGAAAGAAGGATTTTTTTTTTAAATTTCGAAAAAATAAATACATTCAACACGAATTTTCAAATCCGAATCCCAATCAATCAATCAAATCCGAAATCAATTGGTTTTTAATCTATCCTGTTTGTTTTGTTTTGTTTGCTTGGTTGATTTAACATCACCATTTAAGGATATGATCACGAGAATGAAAATTAAAAAAAAAACTAATTTTTCAATCAAAATAGATTAAAAAATTTTGGAAAGTAGAAAAAACGAATAATTAAGGTCAATTGCCGTTTGTTTGTTGCCAGTGTAATCATCGTTTAAATTTGAATCAAATTTTTCAAAAAAATGTTTTCATTTTTTTCGAGATTGTCCAGTTTGTCCAGGCTATCCATCCATCCATCCATCCATCCAGATTTTTTTAAAATTTTTTGTCAAAATTTTTCAAATGTAAAACAGAAAAATGATGATAACCAACCAGCCAGCCATCTTTATTCATTCATATTTTTTCACACGAATTTTTACGGTCCAGTTGATAATGACGAAGATGTTTAGAAGAAAAGAAACTACTAGTGAGAAAAACAAGGCGTTCTTCCAACCAAGATGTTTCGGTCAGTTGATCACACACACACTCAACACACACACATAGACACAGTGGCAAAATGAAACAAAAAAATCCACGCTCGAATTACGATTGACCATCAACATCATTAACCAGGAATAAGTTTGTTTGTTTGGTCAGTGAACGGAAATGATGATGATAATGATAAACATGGTGGGAAAAACTTTTTTTTTAAAATGAAAAAATTTTCAAAGTTAAAAATTCATGAGAAAAAAGAGGCAAAGTTTTTTTTTATAATTTTTCAAAATTTTTTTTATTTTTATTTACTTTTGTGGAAAATTATTATTATAATTAGTGTGGCTTTTTGTTTGACTTGATAATTAAAATCGATTCATACAAAGAATGATTTTTGTTTGTTTGTTTTAAATAAAATGAAATGAATGAAAGCGAGAGATTCAATGTCGAAACAAGAAAAAATCATTATTGAATTAAATTAAATTAAAAATTGAAAATCTATATTTATAATGATGATGATGATGGATGTATTAGCAGCAGCAGCAGCAGCAGCAGCAGATTACAATCGAGATTACAAGGAGAACATTATTTATTTATTTATTTGTGATGGCCATGTTTATCGTTAATTGAATTAAAAAATTTGTTAATTAAATTAAAAAATCAATAAAATGAAGTGTGTGTGTGTGTGTGTGGATGGCCGTGTTAATGTGTGTTTGAATAGAAAAAAAATGATGATGATGCGGATGATGCTTAATGGTTAATGATGTTGATGATGATGATGATGTTAAATAAATAAATAAGAATAAATGAAGTGAAAATCAATCAATCAATCAATCAATCAGGTAATCAAGAAAACACACAGAGAGAAAAATGAAAAAAAAAATTGTAACAAAAGAAGAAAAAATTGGAAAAAACAAACAAAAATGAAATAATTTTACAAGGGGAAAAAGATGAATTCGTCGCTGGTTTGATCAATCCAGATCCAAAAGTTGACTTCGTCGTCGTTTGTCGAGCCTCTCTTTTTTCAAAATTGTCACCATCAATTTAAGAAAGAAAATGTCATTCAAGAAAAAAAAAAGGAATGCTGATGATAATGATGAGATCGTGAAATGCATCTTTAATTAATTGATATTTAATTTTTCATCGTTTCGTTATTTTTCATTTTAAAATTTAATTAAAAAATTTTCCTAAATGTTTTTTTCATGTCGAAACGAAGACGATGATAATAAAAAGTTAAGGAGCAGCAGCTTGTTGATGTCTCGATGTGTGTGTGTGGCTCTCTTTATCTTTGAGGATTTTTTTGATACGATGTTACAAATTTTGATGATGATGATGGTGGTGATAATGATTTTTCTGTTTGTTGGTGAACGGGACGACGACGATATTTTTTGTTGAAAAAATTTCAAAGTTTTTTTTTTTATTTTTGATTGAAAGANTTTCGTTATTTTTCATTTTAAAATTTAATTAAAAAATTTTCCTAAATGTTTTTTTCATGTCGAAACGAAGACGATGATAATAAAAAGTTAAGGAGCAGCAGCTTGTTGATGTCTCGATGTGTGTGTGTGGCTCTCTTTATCTTTGAGGATTTTTTTGATACGATGTTACAAATTTTGATGATGATGATGGTGGTGATAATGATTTTTCTGTTTGTTGGTGAACGGGACGACGACATTTTTGTTGAAAAAATTTTTAAGTTTTTTTATTTTTGATTGAAAGAATCAAATTGATGCGGATACTTGTTTGTATTTTAGGATTGAAAAAGATGCAATTTGATGATGATTTGATGCATCTCTTTCCTTATCTATCTTTCTCTATTTACATAAAGCATTTTGTAGTTGTTTGTTTGTTTGCAATGTGATACTTATTTTAACGTTTAAGGTCAGTTTATTTGATTTTTGTTAATTTTCTTTTCGTTATTATTTTCGTATGATGAGCAAATGAAATGAATTGAATTGGATATGGTGATGATTATCAGTATAGGTGCTATATTCATTCATTCGATGATGATGATGTTTTACAAATTGGCAGCAAACAGTCAAACAAACAAGCAAAAATGTCAAAGACATTGGAATTTTTCTTTAGTTTTGTCATCAGTCAGTCAAATCAATCAATCAATTTCATCTTGTTGCTGTAATCAAAGATTTGAAGGTGAAGAAGAAGAGGAAGAAGCGGGGAGAATTCATTGAATCACTGATGATGATTTTTGGAAAATCAGATGAAAATCTTTGGTCCCTTGAATATCGTTATCATCATGTGATTGAAGAGAGAGAGAGGGGGGAGATTAAAAAAAAGATCCAGTCCTGTTGATGGAACGTGTGAAAATGAATTTTGTGCGCTTTTGAAGAAGAAGACTTGTTGAATTCGGACGAGAATGATGAACAAAACAAAACAAAACACTGAGTGAGAATGAAGAATACTGTGTTTGAAAGAATTTTTTTTCAAAAAAAAGGAATGTTTTTGTTGAATTGATTTCGAAAAAAAAATCATCGATGAAAAATTTGGTTGATTATTCCGTACCATTCACACAGATCTATCAGATGATGAAGAAAACAGAAAAATATTGAAGAAAAATTGATTGATTAGATATCGATTTTTTTGGAAAAAATTTAAAATCAATCAACTTACCAATGATTTTTGTCCAGTAGTTGTTGTTGATAATGATGAATCGGTAACATCATCTTGGTCATCATTTTCTTCAGTCGTAACATCATCATCATCATCATCAGAATTTTGTTGTTGTTGGGTGATATTATTATCATTATTGCTATTATCATCATGATTATCAATCGCAGGATCATCAAACAATCGATCACTATCATCAATATCATCGCTGGCCGTTTGTAGATTTAATGGTAAATCTCGACGATGATGACCAAAATCATCATCACTTGATGGTGATCGTTGTACATTTTCATTGATGGTATTACGTTTTTTCATTGATTTATTATTATCAAGATTATTTACCACCGTTGTTGTCGATGATGTTTTACAATTATTCTGATGAAACATACGTATATGATATAAACATAATTCACGTGTACGAAATTTTTTATTACATTTTGAACAACGATATCTTTTGTTTCTTGGTTTATTATCATTATCTATTTGGTTATTATGGATGTTTGAAGATGATGTTTCTTGCGATACTGGTGGTGGCGATGATTTAGCTGTTTTCGTATGAATCAACATATGACGATGTAATGAATGTGAATGACGATAACTACGATTACATTGTGGACAGGTAAATTTTTTCAGCTGAGTTACTTTTTCATTAACACCACCATTATCACCACTAACACCGGTATTAAAATCAATCAATGGTGATTCAATTGGACTAGAATTATTATTATTATTTGATTTTTCATTCATCATACCACCACCACCACTACCAGTGATTGCACCGAATATTGTCGATAATAATTGATCCGATTGATTGGCAGTAGTGGAAGTGGAAGAAGAAGCAGCAGCAGCAGCTGCTGCTGCTGCAGCCAATAATCCTGGATTCTTTAGCAAAAGATTTTGAAATGCTGGATTCTGTAGAAATGATAATGGATTATTATTATTACTACCAACATTGTTATCGTTGTTGTTTGGCATCAAACAATCATCATCAAAATCTTTTTCTTTTGTCATTATATCCGGATATGGTGATGATGATGATGGTGGTGGCAGTGGTAGTGGCGGTGTTGATGATGATATTGGTTCCTGATGATGATGCTGATGCGGATGATGATGATGATCAGTTGTCGATGTTGATGATGATGTTGTTAAATTATTATTATCCAAATTCATTGATGATAAATCGGGATAGATATTTGAATCGGTAGCATTTTTTGAATCAGTGACGGATGCGTTAGCATTAGCAGCTGCTGCTGCAGCAGCAGCAGCCATCATAGCAGCCATTTTAAAATTACCAGCTAAATTTATAGCCATTTCTTCGGGTGATATTTTATGTTCTTTCATTAGATGCATTTGCATTGATAAAATATCCGAAAATGTTTGTCCACAAACAAAACAAAGACGATAATCACCACTGGAATTAAACATCGAAGATGATTGAAAATCATTACGATTCATAATAGCTAATAATTCACCATGATCATTAAACATATGTGCTTTAAGCCATTTTATTGATTTAAAACGACGATCACAAATATGACAAATTTCTTGATAACCCGTACTACCACTTGACTTATTACCTGTCGTCGAATTATTATGATCATCTTGTTGTTGCTGTGATGGTGAATGTTGTTGATCACGTTGATGCTGTTGTTGATCAGGTTTTGTATCACTATTCATTGAACCAATACTATTTGAATCGCTTGCCATACTATTTGTATCATTCATTGATGCCAATGATGACATGAATAGTAAAGGGTTAACAATACGTTCATTCGTTACATTATTATTACCATTGCCATTATTGTTATTATTATTGAATAAATTCGCAGCTACCTGTGACATCATTAATTTATTAGCTTGATGATGAAATACTGCTGATGATGTTGGTCCAAGTAATATTGGTGCACTACCATCTTCATAAATACCATGTGTATTTTGTTTATGTACTTTTAAAAAATATTTACTACATAATTCTTTTTGACAAATATCACATTGTACACCACCAATCGTACTATTTGAAGTTGCTTCAATTGGATGTTCATCAATATTAATACCATGCATTTTAAGCATATGTGTTTTCATAAAATATTTATTACATAATTCTTTATTACAAAAATTACAATAATTTCGGCCGGTTATTATTGAATTTGAACGATTTTTTAATTGTCCCGAATGATGATGATGATGATCACCGCCACTATTAACACCAAATGTACCGGGTACAAAACCAGCTACCATTGCTGCTTTTATTGTTTCAGCCAATGTTGTTACATTATCATCATCATCACCATCTTCGTTTTCAGAAAATTTCATCATTTCATTATCGTTATCATTGTTGTTGTTGTTGTTGTTGGTTTCCGAATTGCTATTCGTTTTTGTCTTTTGATCGGGTCTTGGTGATGGCGATGATGATGATGAATTTGACCGTGGTGATGATGATGATCGTTCGGATTTTATTCGACGACCAAAAACCTGACTTAAAGCAAGATTTAAATTTTCCAATTCCGACGATGATTCCGATGAGGTTTTCATTCCTGCTTGTTGATAAAATGAATTCAATAATGCTGGTGATAAAAATGATGAATTTGTCGTCGATGTTGTTGATTTAGTCGTCGTTGTTGTTGTTGTTGTTGTTGTTTCGCTTGTCGTTGTTGTTGTCGATTGATGATTTGATGATGGTGATAATTGTGGCTGAGGTGGTGAATCACTGATATTATCATCATTAAAAATTCCATGAATATTTTGTCGATGTATTTGTAGAAAATATTTACTACAAAATTCTTTCATACAAATATTACAAAATATTTCGGATTTTTGTTGTTGTTCAAGTTCACTTTGTTCATGTTCACGTTGTTCATCATCAACAACATTGTCAATTGGAAATTTTTCCCGTTGTTCAAACGATGATGATAATGATTTCAATGCAGGTGATGTTTGATGATAATCAATAAATTGTTGTAAAAATGTTGTTTCATCGCCACTAACACTGCCTAAACCATGTTCAGTAATCAAATGTGCACGAAATATATATTGATTATTACATTGAAATTTACATAATTTACATTTTTGTTGTTGTCGTTCTCTTTGTTGTTGTTGTTGTTGTTGTTGTTGATCACTTAACATCATTTCACAATCATCATTATCATTAACACTTTTATCAATCATCATTAGTTGTTGTTGTTCATTTGAATCATCCAATTCTTTAATCATTGAATGTAGTTTTTCTAAATCATTTTCATTTGTTTGATTCTGGTGATGATGATCATTAAGGGTTAATGATTCTGAATTTTTCCGGTGATTTTTCATTTGTTCATCACCATCATTCGAATCATTCGAATCATCATCATCATCCACACATTCAGTAATATCAGATTCAACAAGAATTGCTTTTTCTTCTTCCTCATCATCTTCTTCTTCTTGTTTCATTTCATCATTATCATCTTTTTTGATTGATTTTTTTCGTAAATCTGTTAAATCAGATGATTTAGAATCTTGCTTTGAATCAATTTTAACCCGGTCTTGACCATCACCGTCGAGATCATCTTGATCATCCGTATGATTGAATGGTATATTATGTGCATAGAATTTATGCATTTTCAATAAATGATTATTATGAAATTTTTGTTGACAATGTTTACATTTTATCATTTGATTTGTCGTTTGGCCATCAATCAATGATGAATTGTTGTTGTTGTTGTTATTAAGATTGTTGTTGTTATAATGAATATTATTGGCCATAAATGATGCAAAACCATCTAAAAAATTATTACCATTTTTACCATAACTAGTTGGATCACGTTGTCCAGGTTCAAGTTGATTATTATCATCATCATCATCATCATTATCATTTGTTGTAGCCGTCGCATTATTGATATTGGCATTGGCAAACATACCGGGAAAATTATTGGCCATAGAGGTCGCTGACGGCGAACCACCACCACCAATACCAAACATCTGCTGCCGTGCAGCAATAAATTCATTAGCCATCGATTGATTGAATGCTGATAGCGGTTGATGATTTGGATATTTTCCAATCACTGGTTGTCCATTTTCCGAAATCCGGTGTTTATTAATTTTATGTGTACGTAAAAAATATTTATTACAAAATTCTTTACAACAAATTTCACAAAATGCTTCAGTATTTATAACGCCCATCTGTCTTAAACGTTCGGGTGTTAATAAAAGTTGTGTAGGATTTGCTGTAGTGTGAGGAAAACCGGGCAGACCAATTGGACTTGTTGTTGCTGTTGTCGCTGTCGATTCATTCGTTGAAATACCCGTATTCATAGATGATGTGACTGGATTGGAATTCTGTAGAACAGGGAAGACACAAGAAAAAAAACAAAACAGGAAAATGAAATTTTCGATCAGGAAATACAAGTCAAGGTCAGGATAACATCACCAAGGAAAGTAAAAAAATTACTTACCATTAAAATTGACTTATCCGTCAATGATGATGGTGATGGTGATAATGATGAATGATGATGCGAATGCGGTTGATGATGACCAGATGAAGGTGATGGACTAGTTGATAATCTTCCTCCTGTAACGGATGTTTTATTATCGCCAGAATTATCACCATTATTATTATTATTATTTGATTGTTGTTGTTGTTGTTGATTATTAACATATTGTTGTTGTTGATGATGTTGCGCTGCTAATTGTTGATGTAATAATTGTAATTGTTGTAATTGTTGCATTTGTGGTGAATTATGACTAGGTGGAATGGGTGTATCACCTTGATAAATAAAACCATGTGTACGTTGTTTATGTTTTTTTAGAAAATATTTATTACAAAATTCTTTTTGACATATTTCACAAAATGAATCTAAATTTATCATATTCATATTTAAACTTAAACGTAATGGTGGTTGAAATGGCGGTTGTAATGTTTGATGTTGATGATGATGCATACCATTCAAAAGACCACTATTCATATGATGATCAGATAATTTCATTGATTGATTTGTTGTTGCCGATGTTGATGTCGATGTTGTTGTCGTTGTTGTTGATGGTGTTGATATCATGGCACTAGAATTACTTTTCGAGGTAGCTGGTAACGGAAATAATGACTGTTGCTGTTGTTGGGATTGTTGTTGACCACTATTACTACCGTTACTATTTTGATTTTGGTTATTTTGATTATTATTGGTAGATGAACTACCTGATGGATTATTATTATTACTTGTTTCAGGTGTATAAATATTATGTTTATTAGCTTTATGTGTTTTAAGAAAATATTTATTGCAAAATTCTTTATTACATAATTCACAATATGCTTCAGGATTAAAAATTCTTGGACCAGAATGTGTACCAATAACTGGTAGGCCATTTAAAATTGCATTCGACATTGCTGCTGTTGTTGGTGAAAATGGTTGATTTGGGCCACCACCCGGGCCACCACTACCAGGAAACATATGTGAAAAAAAGAATGGTGCCATTGAATTTGTAAATAACGACTGTTGTTGTTGTTGTTGTTGATGATTATTGATTAAACCCGGTGATTGTTGTCTATTTCCACCCGCACCACAACTACCACTGCCACCAATTGGTGATTCGGATGTTGTTCTTGAAATTTTTGGTTCCGGTGATAATGATGATGATGGAATTCTTGTTGATGATTGAAATTGTTGCTGCTGCTGTTGCGATGATAATGGTGATGATGATGATGATGATGAATGACGATGAGATAATTTATTATTATTATTACTAATACCACTACCACAATTATTATTATTACTACTACCGGTTTGATTCGATAATGATATTAATGGATTTATTGATAAATTTAAAAGATTTAAATCTTCTTTTGTACAACGAAATTGTTGTTGTTGTTGATTTGAATTTGTTGTTGTTGTTGTCGTCGAGGTGGTTGTTGTTGTTGCTGCTGTTGATTTATGATGATGATCATCTTGATGATGGTCATAGAATGTTGGAGATTTACGTCGATTATGTTGTTGATGATGATGATCACTATTATCACCATGAATTGATGAATCACTTGGTAAAATATTTGCATCATCAACACTCGCACTTGCACTTGCACCACCATTATTTGATGAATTTGTTGAACAAATTGATTGATTTGATGGTGAACGTTTACGTTTATGTTGTCGTTTGTGATGTTCGGCTATTTGATTTGAATTTCGTAAATAATTTTTGAAAATTTTTAAATTTTAAAGTAACTTACCGGTAAAACCAACGGAATTATTCGACAATAATGGTGATAATGATGATGGATGCGGAAATTTATGTTGCTGCTGCATATGTTCGAGATCAATATGATCACGTAATTGATTTTCATTCGTAAATGGATCATTACATTGTGGACAAATAAATGTTGATGTTGATGATTTTTGATTCAGCGATAATGATGATGATGATGATGGCGACCAACAACCATTAGCAAACATTTCAAATTGTTGTAAAAATTGCAGCTGCTGTTGTTGTTGTTGTTGATCATTATCATTATTATTTAATTTTTCTCTGGTCATCATCATCATTTCAGCTGCTGCTGCCGCTATTGATGCCGCATTTAAATCATCATCAACGTTGTTGATGATAACATTTTTTGATGATAATTTTTTAGCTGCTGCTGCTGCTGCTGTTTTGTTGACTATTTTGACTGAATCAACGACTTGTTCCAATCGATGGCTACGACTACTATGATGATCGTTGTCGTCGTCGTCGTCTTCATTAGCATCATGGTTGCTGTCTCTTTCATCATCATCAACAACATCGTCGTCATCGTCATCATCATCATCGTCGACTATTTCATCAACTAAATCTTCAACATCATCATCATCATCAAAGTTCTCTTCTAAATCTGAAACAGGCTTCTGCTTTGGCTTATTATGTTGGGAATGCCGTTGTTGCTTTAATTTTATTCGTTGCTGTTGTTGCTCTTTATTTGCTGAAATTAATAATAATTTCTCTTTCGTTTGTTTTGAATGATGTTTATTCAGCATTGGTGGCGGTGGTGGTGGCAATAGCAAATTGTCACCATCATCATCAACATCGACATTCAACATTGAATTGATATGTTGTTGCTGCTGTTGTTTGATCGTTGTTATTTCATTACGATGACGAATTTTTCTACGACGATTATCATCATCTTGATGATGATGATGATGATGATCAAGATGATCATGATCTTGATTATCACTACTTGTTGCGGTTGTTAAAAAATTTTTACTACTACTACTACCATATTCATAACGTAATGGTTTACTTTGTTTACGTCGTTTTTTACTACAGGTATCATTATTAATTTGATTTAGTAATGATTTTTGATTGGAATTTTCATCATCATCATCATCATCGTCATCATGACTATCATTATTTGATGATCCGGTTGCAGATATGGATGCGGATGCGGATGAATTTGATGATCGTCGTGAATTGGTTGTTGTTGTTGCGTTAGTATTAGAGGTAGCGGTAGCAGTATTATTAACCAAATTAATCAATGCTGGTGCCATTGATGCTAATAATTGTTCTGGTTGTTCATTATTAGTTCCAGTTCCGGTTGCTGCAGCAGCCATTGTTGCTGCCATTGCTGCAACTAATAATTGACTTTGTTGCAGTAAATTTTCATCACCACCACCACCAATAGCACCTTGTAAACAGGTAAGAATTTTAGCTAAACGATTTGCCATATCGTTTGTTTGATTTAATGATGTGGATGTGGATGATGATTGTTCAATATTCGAATCAATCGCTGCTGCTGATGATGATGATGACTTAGAATTTGTCGTTACTGTCGAAATAGCGGAAGAAATTGGCATTTTATCTTTGTTATTATTGTTGTTGTTGTTGGCACTAGATTGTTGTTGTTGTGGAATGATTAAATCATTTGGTTGAGAATCATAATGACAAGATGAAGGTGGAGGTTGTGGTGGTGGTAACGGTACGGTAGAAATTGTATCATCCGAATCATTATTATTATTACTATTATGTTGTATCATTGTCGAAGTCGTAGGTGATGATGATGATGGTAATTGTGCTAATTGTGTAGGATCCATAGAATCCATCATCATGATCATCTTATTATTATTATTATTATACGGTATAACGACGATGATGATTGTTCAATTTTGTTGTTGTTAAATATAAAACACATTTGATGATGATCAGATCAAGATTGAGTGAAAGAGAGAAAATGAAACAAACAAACAAACAAATGATGAAAAAATTGCCCAAAATTTGAAGAATTTGATTATGGATTATCGATTAATATGGTTGTAGATTAAAATGAGATTAATAAATGATTATGATGATGATGATGATCACTATTTTATTTTGATTTTCGGTTATTATTATTTAAAATTTTTGATTTACGTTTCAATTATTATTATGTTTTTATGTTTGTAATTTATAAACAAACAGAAAAAATGAAGATTTTTATTTTTCTTTGATTCGAAATGAAATTATTTCATCAATTTATATGTTGAACGAAGAAGAAATTGATGAGAAGAAACTTTTAAAAAAAATGAAAAAAAAATCAATCAAATTGGTATCAATGAAATTTTTCGGTTCATTTTTGTTGTTGTTTTTTCATTTTTTTTTCATTTGCGATAAGCGATTTTTTTTATTTTCTCAATGATGATGATTTGATAAACAAATTTTCTTTTTTTGATTTGGTTCGTCATTTAATTATAATTATCAAATTGATTATTGTGTGTGTGAAAAGTGTTTTCAGGAAAATTTTTCTGATTTCCAGGAAATTTTCTTATCAAAACGGTGATAATTTTGCTTGGTTTTTTTCATCAACTTTTTCATGAATTTTAAATTTTACAAGATTATTATTGGTTTAGCGGTTGCTACTCGGAGTTTCGTCAATGATGAAGTCGAAGACGTTTCAATCAATCAATCGAGGATGTTGAACAAGAAGAAATTCAATATGAATTCAGTGTGTGTGTGCGGTAACAAAAAATCAAAAATACAAAATGAAATGAAACCAGAAAGACTAGAGAAACATTTGGTTGGCGTTTTTCAATTGTTGTTTGCGGTTATCAAATTTTTATTTGTTTGTAAAATTATTTCTTCCTTGTAAAAGAAAAAAATTGTATCAAATTCAATTGTGCTTCTTATTTTCGGATTTGCTAATCAAATAACACGTCTGAAGCAAATGTGGATGATTTTGAAGATTGATTTTCTCTTATCGATAATCAACAAATCAATTTTCCAAATTTTTTTTTCAATCAATATTTGATTCCAATCAATCAGAAATTTTATTTAAAGATTTTTGTTACGTTTTTTTTTTGCGTTTTTCAAATTTCAAGATATCAAATATTCAAATTGATCAATTCAAATGAATCTATTTTGCTGACGGCTGATTTAGTTTATTAACAATGTTTGTTTGTGGAAAAATTATTATTATTATAGGGGTTTCACACTAGCAGCAATGTGAATGAAATATTTCAAATGCAATATTTCAGTCCATTTCAACCTTATGGGCTGAAATATTTTCGTGTATATATTTCATGAAATATTGCTGTAGTGTGAAACCCCTATTATTGATGATGATGGGGAAGCAATTTCGTTTTTTTTTTTCGTTTTGTTTGCATCAAATTTCACAATAATTATTGAATGAATGTGTGTTTAAAATAACCTTGAAATCTTTTTTTTGATTTTTGATTGAAAAAAATGGCAATTTTTTTCTTCTTTTCTTGCTCGTTTCCAGTTGATCTCAATTTCATCGAATTAAAGTGCTCGAACAGCAAGAAGAAAAAGAAGGAGAATTTGAAATTCAATAAATAAATAATTTTTTCAAATCGATTTTTGACAACATCGGATTTTCGTTTCGTTTATCCTTCAAAAGATGTATTTTGCATTTAAGGAGTGTGTGCGTTCACAAGTGTAGGCCAGCGAAATGAATCTTTTTTCTTTTTCTTTTTTTTTTGTTGAAAAAATTTTTTCATTGATTTTTTTTTAATCTTATTTTTCAGAAAATAAAATACAGTGTTGAAAAATGATTGAAATGGAAATGAAAAAAAAATGATCAAAGTTCAGTTTGATTTTTTTTTTTCGTTAAATTTAATCCTATTTTTGATGTGGTAAAATTTAGATTTTCATTTCTTCTCTCAATGATGATTTTAATATTAATTTTGATTGATGATTGATCAGAAAAACGATCGATCGATTGATTTGATCGATTGATTGATATATGGATGTTGTTGTTGTTGTTTTTTTTGAAACAAAACTGTAACTCTGTTAATTTTTTTTCAAAAAAAAATTCAATGTTCAATGTGGACGAAATCAAGAAAATAAAAAAATTTTTCCAAAGAAATCAAATTTGTGAAATGATTAAATATTGTTGCTATATTTGATTATTGATTCGATCAATTGATTGATTTATATCAATTTTCTTTATAAATTTTTGCACCCAAACCACAAAAATCAGAACACGTCTTTTTTTTCAAACCAAACAAAATGAAAATGTTCTTATTTCGTTGTTGTTGTTATTGAATTTTTTTTATTTCCAGTGAATTTTGATTGAATTTTTTTTTTGCTTTCTTCTTCTGATTGATTTTTTTTTTCACACGCACATTACCAACAAAGATAGGATTTTCAATTTTTTTTTCTCCAATTTTTTTTTTGTTTTGCTTTTTCTTTTCTGGTTTTTTTCAGTGTTTGGCACTATTTTTGGGATGTTGTTGTTGTTATTATTGGTACATGCGTTTGATCGATGGACAAAAAAAATCAACACGTATGATACACGTACCAGGAATCTTTCTTGGTGATTAGAGAACAGAAAATTAACCCAAATTTTTTTTTAAATACGTTTTTTTTTCAATTCGGACAAACCAAAACTTTGTCGTACGATATGTGAATCTGGTTGTTGTTGTCAAGGATCCGAATCAAATGATGATGATTATTGATGAAGATGCTTGGAGAAAATTTCCATTATTTTTTCACAATAAGAAAGATTTTGTTTATGGATTTTGTTCAACCCAACTCAATGATGATTTATAGATTTTCGAAATTTCAAAGTTATTCTTCAAGATTAACAAAAAAAATTATACCGGATTTTCGGTCGATATTTTTGTTGATTATGTTGATGATTGAGCAATTATTGTTTGAAATGAAAAGAAAAACAAACCATAACAGTCACACACACAAGGTAACCAGGATTTTCCTCAAGAAATTGGATTTTGATTTCTAATTCAACAAAACGTCGATCAATCAATGGCGCACACACTTTGAACAAACAAACCGGACAAAATATTTGGACACAAAAAAAACTGAATTTTCTTGTTTGATGAATGAAAAACATTAATCAGATTTATTGGCAATTATGATGATTAACCTTTGATGATGATGCTAAACAAACAAACACAGAGAAGAAGAAAATTTGATTTGACTTTAAACGGAACCATTTAACACTTTTTCATTGTTGAATTTTCATTTTATCATTTTGATTTTTCATTTTTCATCGTGATTTTCCAGAATTCAGATTATCGATTGATGATGATGATGATGATTGTTTCCAAACAAAACAAACCTGTATTTATGGAAAAAGAAGAAAAGAAAAATTTTTTTGGTTAAAAAAAAGAAATTTTCAAACAAAAAACAACAACAAAAAACCAATCATTATTCATCAATTCAATGATGTCATCATAATCATCAAGTATTTTGGTGGAAAAAATCTTCAAAATATCATTTAATCATCGATTTTCGATGATGATGACAAGATACTTCACCCACCACTACACTACTAGCATCCAAAAAAACAAAAACTACTATCCGCATCATTATTATTACATCACCCATGGTCAATGTGTCAACACTGAACTAAACTAATTTGGTCGTGTTTGACCAAATTGACCAAATAACCTAACCATAACCACAACAGAAACGAATAATTAGTTTTTTTTCAACAAGTCAGGTCAAATTTTGTTTCGATTGATGAATTTATTATCCGAAAAAAAATATTCACCACCATTCACCACCAGCAAAAAAAAATCTTTAATTTTCATTCGGAAAAAAAAGCATTTTTTTCGTGACTAAGATTTACCGAACGAACGAACAACAAACGAAATTCATGATTGTTTATTTGTTGTTGTTATTCAACAACAACAACAAATTTTCAAAGAATAACTTAAATTAACCTGATGCTAAAAATCATCATCAGGAGATAATCTCTGACAGGATTTTTGTTTCTCTGTTCTGACAAAAGTTGCGTTTTTTTCACCCAGAAAAAAAATGTAAAAAATTTTTTTCGTTGTTGTTTTTCATTCACTGATTTCTGAAATATCTTAATCTTTTTTTTCGGGTTGTTTTGGTTATTCGAATGATTTTTTCTTTCTACAACCGATCACGATATTATTCGATTGATAATTTCATCATATTTTCATCTCTCTCTTTTCATCAAAACTTTAAATAAATCAGGAAACGAATGACCATCACCAAACAACGAAAAAATTGATGATTATGATGAACACAGAAGCCTTTTACACAATGTTTTAAAAAAAGAGTCAAAAATATGATAAAGATGATGATAATCATCATGTTTTTTTCAGATGGTTTTTATATAATAATCATAATCATCATCAGAACTGACATTTGAAGAAAATAAATGTAACTACCACCATCACCAGAAAAAAATAATAATAACAACAGATCGATACAATCGATAGTTAGATAGAGATAGAGATAGAAATGAATGAATAAAACAAAATGACAGATTTATAAAATGAATGGATAAATAAGATGTTAGCATCAATCGGTTTTCAAAAAAAAAAAAGTAATAAACATATAATAAAGATGAAACGTGCACATCAATTTCGTAGAAAAAATTTTCTTCATTTTTTCAAAGAAGAATAGAATTGAAATGAAATGAAATAAACTGACAGCCAGAAAAAATGAAATGATAACCAGGCAATCAACAACCAAAATGAATGAAAAAGATGGCCAAAAAATAGATCAAATTCGATAGATATTCGATTGAAACATCATTTTTTTCATCATGATGATGAAAATCACACCTTTTTGGTATATTTATCAGTATTTTTTGCTGTTGTGGTCATCATCGAAGAATGACCAATGACCAATGATCAATGACACTAGCCATTATTTAAATTATTATTATCATTATTTGATGTGAATTGATAATAAAGATGTTTTTTTTTGGAAAAAGATTCTTTGAGAAAATGATGTTTGATGAAATAAAACTTACAATAAAGATAAATATATAGTGATGGAGAAAGAAAAATATCAATAACAGGGTTAAGATGCCACTGGAATTTAACAAACAACAAAAAAAAATTTCTTTTCTTTTGACTTTTGATTTGATTTTTGATTTTGACAAACACCACACAAGCAAATGTAGGGATCACAATTTTTTGATTTTTGATTTAATTTTGATTTGATTTTTCTGGAGTTTACAGTTACATTTTTGCGGTTATGACCGGGCCCTGTCTTACCGACTAACTGAATGACTGAACAGAAAAATCAAAATTTTTTAAAATAAAAAAAAACCAAATCAGTGAGTATTACCACCACCACCACCAGTAATATTGATTATCATTGATTTTAGCTAGCGCAGCTAGGTTTTTGTCAGACATAGCGCAACAACAATAACCACAAGCGTAATCAAATCAAACCCACCCATCTATATTTATCCCACCCATCCATGAACCATAAGGACCATGACACGCCTTTTATGTGATTATAAGGCACAACCCCCATACTACCACCACCACCACCATCATCATTGATGATAAACCATGGATTCTATTCAATTGGGTAAATCTTTTCCAAAAAATGAAAAATAGAAATTTCAATAATTTTTCTAATACCCCCAACTGTATAATGGTGGGTTAAATAAATAGAAATTTTGATAAAACTTTTCCGATTTCAAAAAATTTTTTGTAACCATAGTGAATAATGAATTTATAATTTACAAAAAAACCAAATCTAAAAAAGAAGAATTTTGGTTACTATGGCTATGTCTATGGCTAGAATTATGGATAGAAAAGATAAACAACACTTAGCTCGACTAGACTAAACTTTGACAATCGACATTTAGTAGTTTGAGGAAGAAAAAACTATTCCGAGTGTGTTAAAATTAATTTCATTTTAAAACTGAAAATTTTTCGAAAATAATAATGAAAAAGCTCAGAGAGAAAGAATGATTCATTTTTAATTAAAAAGGAAGCAAAAAAAATCAAAGAAAAAATCACCACAAAGAAAGCCGAAAAAATGACATGTACAGATTCCGTCGGGTTAATATATGATTACCGGATTGATTAGGATGATAGATTATCAATCACATCAGGCTTAAGCTCAAGCAAAGTAAGTATAGGATTATCATCTTTTCTGCAAAAAACCAAGGAACCATATCTAAAGATGTTTTTCAGTTGATATTTTGTTTTTTTATTTTATTTATTTTTTAAAATTTCACTTTATTCACCTGTCAAAAAACAAAAAAAAACACACACAAGGTAAATGGCGATGATCGTGATTGAATTTATGACCATGTTTTTTTAAACTTAAAAAAAATTTTCATCAAGTTTGTCACGGGGTGAAAATAGTGATTTAGCATCGTCGATTTACCAACCAACAAACCAACCAAACAAACAAACAAACAAAAAAGTGATACATTCTAACCAAACACTGAAGAACAACCGAAAAAAAAACAAACGAAAAAACCAAATCTGAAATTAGTAAACAGGCCAGAAAATCATCACATTGCATAAACATTTCATTTTTTTGATCTATTTTGATAATTTTTGGTCTAAAAAAATGAAGATAAGCATTTTGGTTTGGTTGCTGCTGGATGTTTACATTGGAGAAAATTCTTTGGAATTTCTCTCTCTCTCTCTCTCTCTCTCTCTCTCTCTCTCTCTCTTTCTCTCTCTGTGTGTGTGTTATCTATCTATCTATGTAAAATCAATAGAAAATAAAAAATGAAATTTCCAATTTTACAATGTGTGTTTGCTAAAAAAAACAGCAAAAGTTTTTTATTTATTTACATATTTAAAAAACAAATTGATAAACAGTGAAAGGATTGAGTGATTCTATACATAGATCGATTGAATCAATAAATCAAATACACACACTCATTTCTGGTTTCTTAGATTATCATCATCATTGATTTTCCATAGAATTTTTCCTCTATTAAACAATCAATCGATTATCGATCATATCAACCAAAAAAAAGGCCAAATCAAACAACAACAATGATGATGATATTGGTAGAATTGGAAAGAATTTTTTCAAAAAAAAAATTTCCAAAATAAAAAAAAATTTGTTTGTTTGTTTTGGCTGGCGTTTCATCAGTGTTTAACCAGAAAGGTGTGGTATTTTGGGTTTTGGGTTTTTGTCATTGACATGTACATAATTTATGATTCATCGATAAGTTGAAAGAAGCAGAGCAGAGATTATTTGACAAATTAAGATCGTAAATTCTTTTTAAACCAGCGAAATAAAAAAAATCATTTGGTTTTCAACAACTTTTGCCTCAAATGTCTAAATCTAGATTTGTGCGGCTAGCAAAAGATCACGATTATCGAAATGAATCTTCTGGACATTCTCGAAGACAGAAAGAAAAAAGAAGAAAAAAAAAATCGTGCAAACACAGAGCAAAGCAAAGCGAAAAACATCATAAATTTTACAAAAAAAAACAAACGTAAAAAACGACCGAAAATGTAATTTATCGAGCTAAAATGATGATGAAACGAAATAAAGATGTTTTAATTTTTTTTAATCAAATAAAATTATCAAAAATTTTTCCCTTGGTCGTATCCGATTCATTCATAGATTCGAATGGATAATTTGAAATCGGATTTTGTTCGTTTTTTTCTCTTGTTGTTGTTGTTGTTTAGTCTAAAAAAACTCTTTCATTTCAAGTTTATTTATTCATTTCAAATTTGATTAAGATCAGACAAGGATGATGATGTTCTCATCGAAAATGAAATCATCATCATCGAATGACAAGATCATATAGACATTATCAATGTAGTAATGTAGTGTTAATCAAAAAATTAACTTTGCCCATAGTGATGTGAAAGAGAGAGAGAGAGAGAGAGAGAGAGAGAGAGAGACGAAGATTTATGATTTGTTTGGGCTATCAGGTCGATGGATGTGCATGTGTTTTTGCCTGAGAAGCTTAGATTCTTTGATTCTTAGATTCATATTTTTCGTTTGAACTTTGTACTTTTTGTAGCAAATTTCTTGCCAGTTTTTTTTGAAAATTTCAAAAAACATTTTCTGAAAACAAGAAAAAAAACACCGGTAGGTATCAATTATTTCAGTTATCTATCAATGAAATGGATCATCATCATCATCATCATTTTCAAATCTCAGTAATGTCATGTCATTTAAGGATTTTTTTTCTCCACTTCACTTCACTTCTTCTTCTTCTTCTTGGTTCTCGATCTTCGTCTTTCAAAATTCAATCAATCTTTTTTTCGCTCTACAAACCAAATAAACAAACAAACCAAACATGCTTGAAATGGATGGATTTTCAACAAAAAAACGAAGAAGAAAATCTCAAAATTGATAGCCAACCAAATCAACAAAAACAACAACAAAAAAGTCTGTCTGACGATGAAAAATGTGGAGCGAAATTTTTGTTGTTTTTCCACACACACTTACCATTAGTGTGTAATCAATTTTTCATTTTTAAAGCTTTAAAAATGATGCTTGTTTTGTTTTTGTTTGTTTTTTTTTCCAAATCAAACGAAGAAAAAAAAGGTAATTTTTCTTTCGTAAAACTTTTCTCGAATCACCTTTATTTTTTTCTTCGTAAAATCACACTGATTAACTTGAATTTTTTCTTTTTGTTGTTGTTTTGTTTAACCTAACCTAAGCGATTATGATTGAATTTTTTTTTCAAAGTTTTTGAAAAGAAATTAACAGCAGCCATACTTTTTTTTGAAAAAAATGGACAGAAAAAAATTTCAATAAAAAAAATAACCAAATAAGTCGAAATAGTAAAATGAAAAAGGAGACATTGCAATTAGTTTATTAGATTTTTTTTTTCTTCATTAAGTTATTGAAAAAAAAATTCAATTTCCAATTTTGAATTTATGCAAAATAGGTAGAAATAGGTGGAAGTTTATAATTATGGTTCTTTTTAAGAAAATATAATTGACTAATGCTATGGATGGATTATGTTGTTGTCGGTCGGTTGTTGATTTAATTTGTTTGTTTCATTACCTGTGCAATCAAAAAGAATCAAATTTGTAGGCTTTTTTTAAAAAAAAATCCATTTAACCATGCAGCAGCAGTGGCTGATGTTTCCCATAAACACACCTACGCATTTTTGCATAAATTTTTTTTTGGCTAATTTTGAAATTTTTAAACAAAATTGTTGTTGACAATGGATTTTCAACATTTTCACTGACTGTCCTTAACTTCAAAATGAATATGATGAAATGGGGTGTTGGTGGTGGAAAATACTGAATTTTCTTAAGTCGATTAAAATCAATTTTCAAGGATTTTTTTCACTGCTTCTGTTTTGCTTGTTGTTTGGCGTGGTTCAGAATGAAAATCAGAGAAATTCAAATGAAAAAAAATTAATCAAAAATTTAAAACGAAAAAAATTGGATAAAAATCAGCTAAAATAGCCTGAGAATTATCAAAAGTAGCCAATATCAACATTCGAAGATCGATATTCAATTTTTTTCCAAATGATAATGATGAATGGTTTCGATGTATTTTTTGTTTTCACATCTTTCGAATTAAAACAAAATGGATGCGGACGATGAATCACGTGTTAAAATTGAACAAAATTTCAACAACGAAAAAAATGGAAAAAATTTCATGTGATTTTTCACTCTCTCCAATTTTTCATATTTTCAAGGGCAAACAAAAAGCGAAAAAATACATTTTTCAAACAAAAAATTCATTAAAATCCAATCGAAAAAACTAAAAAAAATTGAATGAATTTCAATATTGCAAAAGTGAAAAGCGAAACAAATTTTGTTTTTGCTTTGGATTCAGCAAAAAACATCAACAAAAACATCACTAAACGAATTTCAATGTTGTTTCCGTACGAACAAAAACATGATGATCATCATTACATCATCCAGCAACATTCATTAATATTCAAAGATGTTTTGTTTTTTGTTTTTAAAAAATTTTTTCAATGTTTCATTTCATATTTTTGACATTTTGAAATTCTTCTTCTGCATTAAAAGGAAACATTTTTCGCTCTGTCATTGTTTTTGAGTTTGAAAATATTTTTCGATTTTTTTTTCTTTTGAATAATTTCAATTCGTGACGCGCAGAGAGAGAGAGAGAGAGAGAGAGAGAGAGAGCACATGGACAATATTGACATTCAGAAAAATTGATGAAAAACAACAACCGAAAAGAAACGCCTAGCATCGTTGTTTTTTTTGTGGAGTATTGATGCGGATAATGAATGATGGAGGGATGCTAACGAAATTGTCAACCAATTTTGAATGTTTTGTTTTTCGCGAACTGGTAAAAAAAGGATCAATCAGGTCAATGAACAATTTATTGGTGATTGAAAAAAAAACAAAATTCAAATTGAAAAAAGAAAAAAAAATTATGCAATCTCATTTACTGATGATAAACACTAAGGACGATGGTAGGGAGATTTTTTTCAAACAAACAAAAACAGCATTATCATTCAAATTGATGAATTCGATTGATTTTTGAAATTTATAAATCAAAAAATTCAATTTTCAATCAATTTTAATTGGATAAACGAAATGGAAAATTTCGCCTAATCATCATTCTCATTAACACACACTCACACACACACACAGAAGGATTTGCCAATAAATCAATGATTGATTGATCAGTAGAGAAGGGAAAAATGATTTTCAATATTTTTTGTTTTTTTGGGTGGCTGCATCATCATCATCATCATTATCGTCATATGCAAATGAGCAATAACGAATGGAAGAAATTTAAAAAAAAACTAAAAAAAAAAATCTAAATGAAATTCATTATATGCTAATCAAAGAACGAAAAACAAAAAATTATCATCATTGATTTTTCCTTGTTTGAACAAAAAAAAACAATGGATTTCATTAAAAAAAACTTGGAAAATAACAATAATTTTCGCTCGTAGTTTTTTGTTTATTTGTCAAATAATGGGCGCCATGATATCGATGAGCAATATTGGCTGATAGGAAGAGAGAGAGAGAAATGTAAATTTTCTTTGCTTCTTTCCTATCGAATCTAAATTAACATCATCATCATGCAAAAAGGAAAGAAATGCATTCAGTCTGCGTAAGTATGTCCATCAATTTTGAATTTTCTGTTCTTAAATGAATAAATATTGCTAATCTTTAAACAACAACAAAAACAACAACGAAGACGACGATTGGCATTTTTTGGGATTTTCAAATTGCCAAAAAAAAAATTGCAATTTAAATGTTTGAAAGGGATTTATCATCAGAAAAAAATCGCCAAGTCCACTTTTTTTGTTGTTGTTGTTGTTGTTTTCTGCTGAATGAAAAAAAAAATCAAAAATCAAAACTCACCTGCCAATATCAAGGATTATTTTTTTTTTTGAAAAAGTAAAGTTTATCATTAATAATTGTCAATTTTTTTTTGTTGATAAAAAATTCGAGAAAAATTCGTAAAAAATCAATCAAGGAAATTCAATTATCGTTTTGTTTTGTTTTTTTTTCTATTTGAATTTTCTTTAAAATAAACTAAACTAAAACTGGAGTAAAGATAATTAAAGATAATGACCATTACCTTTATTTTTGCTTGTTTTAAAATCTCGATTTATCGAGCAAATTTGATGCGAAAAGGGTTAATTGATGACAAACATCAGTATACTGACAGCAAATCAATGTCATCAATATATTGTAGAGCAGCCAGCCAGCAATCTTTTTTTTCCCTTTAAAATGTTTAATGGATTTTTTTCGATGTTTTTAAAAAAAACAAAATTGATGCCAATAAACGATTAGAGATTAGTTTATATTTGGCTTCCGTCAACAGTTTTGAATATTGATGACAGTCGTTTTTTGTTTTTGTTGTTGTTGTTGTTCATGGCGCCGAAAAAAGCAAATGTCAACTTGAAAAAAACAAGCAAAAATTTAAAGATTATATTTTTCAAAAGGAAAAAAAAAGAAAAGAAAATCGTTGTTTATCTTCGATGATGTTTTTTTTCAAAGGAAAAAATAAAATTTAAAGCAAACCATGAATCTAATTTTGTTTAAAAAACTTGAAATAGAAAAACATGAACAGAATTTCATTCGTTTGAAAAGAAAATCACATAAATATGTATTTTTATTGAGAGAAAAAAACCTAATGACAGTCATCAGTTTTCCAGTTTGTTTTTCCCCTTTGATACCATCGATATTCATCATTATTTTTGACCAAAAAATTTTTCCAAGTTACGAAAAACGAATGAAAGAAAATCCCAAAAATCAAATACCTTTATATTCCCCATTCATTCATTGAAAACAACAACAACAAAAATCTAATCAAAATATCATTTTCATCATTCGTTCGTTCGTGTGTTTTCCAGATTGATTCAATCATCACTCATCACACTCATCACTTGATTTTTTTCGTTTTTGGTTTGAAAATAAATATCAAAAACGAAGATAATTTTCATCGATTATATTTCAAAAACGGAAAAAATATGAATGATACCTGCTGATTTCATTTCATCATATTTTCATTCACTGGTCAAATAATCAAATATGATGCTTAACGAATGAATCAAAAAGATGTTGAATGAAAACCTGTAATGCTTATCTAAATTTTCAATCTCAATCTCAATCATCATCACATTTGGATTTAGGAGAAAAAAATGATTCAATCGTTTCAAAAGAAAAAGAAGAAACAAAATAACAACCAAAAAACGAAACAAATGAATTGAGTTGATGATTGGTTGATGATGATGATGATGAAAAATGGAAAAAATCATGAAAAAATATTCATCATTAATAACCGTCGTTTCGATAAAGTAATTTTTTGGTTTTCTTTTTCTTTTTTTTTTTTGCTGGCTGGTCAATATCATTACCTGAGACTGTATTTCGAAAGAATTCATTGAACTGCGAAACGATGCCAAATCGCCGCATCGATTGTTTTTTTGGCACTGGTCAAAAAGATGATGATGATGCTAAATCGAGATAGAAAAACATCATGACACTTTTCGACAACAACAACAAGCAAAATCGACACATCATCAATTGTATGAATTTATTGAAATTTCAATGATTGAATTGCATGAATTTCATTTTGAATTTTTTTTTTGTTTTTTCCCTCGAAGAAAATAAAAAACCGAAAATATCTGGAGACAACCAATCAACAACTTTTCAATCGTTATCTTTAAATATTGATCTATGGTTGTTCGTTTTCTCTCTCTCTCTCTCTCTCTCTCTCTCTCTCTCTCTCTCTCTTTCTCTCTCTTTCATCAATGATCAACATAAACATCGTGAACCCATGGTCACGAACAAAACGAAAATTGTAATTAAAATTCAAACCAAAAAAAAAAAAAAAANAATCGTTATCTTTAAATATTGATCTATGGTTGTTCGTTTTCTCTCTCTCTCTCTCTCTCTCTCTCTCTCTCTCTTTCTCTCTCTTTCATCAATGATCAACATAAACATCGTGAACCCATGGTCACGAACAAAACGAAAATTGTAATTAAAATTCAAACCAAAAAAAAATGATAATTTTCAAATCAAAAATCAAATGTTTTTTGCACTCAAAACCAAACAACAAATTATAAATTCGGAAACATATTTTCTTGGTTTAAAGTTTTTGAAAACTTAAAAAACTTAAAAAAATGATAAATGAACATTGGTGGTTGTTGTTGTTGTTGGTGGTAAAGATTGAATTTTATCAAGCCAAAAATAAAATATTCAACGAATGATCATCATCATTTGAAAGAAATTTGATCAAGAAATTAATACTTGAAAATTTTCCAGGATTAAAAATCAAAAACCCCCAAAAAAATGATCAAAAGATCATCATCATCAAATTTGAAAATATATTAAAATGATCGATGAACGTAATTCAATGATGGAGTGAATTGGATGAAAGATGTTTTCAACAACGAAAAACGAAGACGAAAAAGGAAAAATAAACGTCTTTGCGATTGACAATTCAAATTGAAATCGGATTCATTCATTCATTTATCATCATAACAGCCAAACGAAGCAAGTAAACAACCCAAAAAATCAAAAGAGATGGAAAAGATTTTTTAAAAAAACTGTCAAAATGTTCAAAACAAAAACAACAACATCGTTTTGCCTCTCAAAATAAAAATTGAAATCAAAATCAAATCAACCAGAAGCCATGGAAAATGTGAATTTTTTTTTAAAAAAAAAAGAAGATGCAAAGAAAAAAATCCTTGAAAACAAGATCAAGATAAGCGATAAGAAATCATCATCGAAATAAGATTTTTTTTTAAATGTCAATTGGTTATGGTCAATGGTTAATTCGGTAATGATGATAATTTTAAAAGAAAAAAGAAGCGGTAAACACTTTTGATTTGAATGTAATACCCGTATATAGCAGTAGTACGATGTAAGTGCATGAAAATCTATTGGGTGTCACAAATTATAATCATCAACATTTCTATGGATGTTTGATAAATGTCAATAGTTTTTAACTCGAAAAAAATAAATTCATTGATATTGAACTCGTAACAACGACGACATGAACATGAATTTGTTTCGATCATAATGAATCACTACCACCTCTAAAATGATAATGATAATGGAATGAAGGGGTTAACCAAGCGTAACCCGAAACAAAACGAAAAAATCCAGGATAATCATTATTCGAAATTGAATATTGTTTTTTGTTTTTTCTCTCCAAATCATAATTAATGATTGCGAACAAAAAAAAACTTGTTTAAAAATTTGAAGTGAAAAAACGAAAAACAACAATTGTAAATTGAATTTTGTCATTTTGACTTTAAAAAGCCAATTATCATCGCCTTAAACAATCCAATTAAAATTTTTTGACAAAGTTTCTGTTTCAAACTCCGGTTTGACATTTACAGATTGTTGTTTGTTAATTTTAATTGAGAAAACTTATTTTGCAAAATTTGTTTTTGTCAATTTAATTTTCAAGTGAAAAACAGCAACTGAAAAACAGCCAAAGAATTGAAAAAAAACAGCAGATGATGATCATTTCACACTAATCTAATTATTATGATTTGAAAAACAATCATCAAACAAACAACAACAAAGTTTTTTCTTTATTTTGTTCAGGATGACGTAACACGAAAAACGATGATGATAATGATGATACAGATTATAATTATCATTATGAAATTATAAACGAAAGAAGAAAAACATTTCAAAATCTTTATTTTGTTAACCGGATTTCTTTTTGGTTAATTTTGTTTGTTTTCAATCGAATCAAAGCAAAGCAAGCAAGCAAGCAAGCAAGCAGCAGGTATATTTTTCAAGCAAAAACACCTTTGATACACCATCTTCAGGTAATCGATAATGATGTAATGATTTTTTTCAAAAGTTACATTTTAAAAAAAACATTCATTTTTTTAAAGTTCAAGATTAATTTTTGTTTTTTGTTTTTTACAAATGTCAGATTCAATCATCTTTATTCGTCTGTAAAATATGTTAGTTATATAATCCAAACATCACATTCGTGGTCATCATCTTTTATCATCATCATCGAATGAATGAAGGAATGGAAAAATTTTATTCAATTTTGCATTGAAAAATTCTTTGATTTCCTTGTTTATTTTTTCATTGAAAATTTTCAGTTTTTTTGAAGCAAAATCAAAATTAAAAAACCATCAAATCAGATCAATTGAATGCCAAAACCAAAACCAAAAAACCAAAAATGACATTCATTTAGGTAAATTTAGCCTAAATGTTTAGCAAAACTCTGCTAAATTTCAAACTTTCAAACATTCAATCCAGTTTGACAACCAACCAACCAACATTGGGATTATTTTTAACAAATTTTTTCGTTTTTACGTTTTTTGATTTTTTGATTTTTTGATTTTTTTCATCATCTCTGCACCTGATTCGCTGATGATGATGATAATAATAACGGACGACAACAACGATGATGATGATCAAGTCAGGATCCGATCAGGATTATAGAAAAAAAAGATGCAAAAAACAACAAACAACAACAGACACAAAGATAATCCATTGGATTGATTTGGCTGTGTTTGGTTTGTTGTTTGTCTATGTTTTTCTGTTTTTGTTTTTGAATTTCAAACAAAAATTAAATGATTTGACAACGACGAAATTAGCAGAAAAAAATTCAATAAAGAAAAATGTCCGAATCGATCATCAAATCAATCAATTTCAGGCTATCAGATTGTTGTTAATATTATCATTGAAAATTTGAAATTTCTTTTTTTTTTTTTGTTTTTAAACAAAATTGTTTTCCATCATTACCATGGTTATTTTATTTGAGTGTATTTTGAGTACAAAATGGGGGAATAATGATGGTGGTGGTGGAATTTGCTTGTACGACGTTTAGGCAGGTAAAAATTATTATTATTGAATTAATAAATTTGAAATAGAAACAAAAAAATAAACCTAGTGTATAACAAATACAAAAATAAAGTTTAATTGGATTAAAGCATGCGAGAAAAAAATTCAATTAAAAAATTTTATCCACTCATTCGCTCTCTCTCTCTCTCTCTCTCTCTCTCTCTCTCTCCATGTTGTTGTTGTTTAATGAAATTTGTAATTTATGAAAAATCGATGATGATGATCGAAAGTACATTGGTGAGGAAATATGGAATTTTTCAAACCAAAAACAAAAAATCAAAGAGAAATATTTCCTGTGTAAATATTTTTGTTTCTCTAATTAAGTCATTTTTACATTCATTTTATTGATCAATCAATCAATCAATATGATCCGGTTCAAGAAAACTTTTTTCTTTTTTGTTTTTTTT